>JAJONR010010562.1:0-17567 GCA_029582245.1 Solanum etuberosum
AGGTAAATTTTTGTTTTGTATTCTTTAATTTTTTATTTTTACATGATATAGGTTCTGATGAGTAATAAATATATTTGTTTTTTTGATATGGAATTTGATTAGATTTTGGACTATTGTCTATCAAGAAAAGAAGAAAAGTAGAACTGATATTTTGGCTTATCTAGTTGCAGGGTGCTACTAGAGGAGTGTGATCTAGTGTTTCAGTTGTGTTCTACGACTTGATTGATATCGTCTCGAGATGAAAAGAAAAGCTTTAGCTTTAGCTGATTATGGGAACGAAGAGGTCTCAATCTGATTTCTTATTTGCTGTTGAAAATTGGTCTATTTGTGTAATACTTGCTTCGTTTTTTAATGTTACTCTATTTCATCATTTATTTGCAGCCTGGAGTCCTTTCCCGACAGTCTAGTAACTTTTCATCAATTCTTCCTTTTAAGAAGAGGTTGTATCTTCGTGCACCTATCCATCCTGAATGCTCTTTTTCAAATGAAAATGAATCCTAGACCAAAGATGTTGTTAATTTTGAAGATGCAATTCAAATTGATCTGTCACGTAAGACATCTAGTTCAGTAGACAACAAGCCACCTATTATTGTTTCTAATAGTGATAAAGTAAAACATGTTGTTCGAGCTAGTGAGCAAGAATTAAATTTCCCCATCTCATCAATACATCTTAGCCTACGACACAAGTCTGAAAATGTGCTTCGTCATTGTCTTGATAGTACTTTACGATGGTTTGATTCCTCAGTACTGCAGTCATTGGCTAATGTAGACTCCAACAGTGTTGATCCAAATTCGAGTTTTCTAAAAACTTGCATTGAAAAGGAACATGAATTCCCCTACTTGTAAAACTGTTTTTGGAGTAACTCTTTGCGTGTTCTTCCTATTAAGAAGATGTGGTCCTCTACTTTTTGGTGTCTACAAGTGCTCTGTTTTTCAAGGTTTATTGGAGTGTAGACTTGATGAACTCAAAGACGAGACTTGAAGTACCCATAAAAATGAAGCTTCTATCTTTGCAGTTTTATGATTTTATGTTAATTATTTCTTGAATTTTTCCCTTTTATATTTTAGAAAACTATAATTCCTATTAGTTTATGAGATCCTTTGTCTTAGATTTGGGAAAGGAAAATATTGTCCTTTTAGGATTGGAAAAACCTTTTCCTTATAGTTTTGAGACTACTTGAGATCTATATATCGTTGGGGATTCAAAAGTATTGTACATGATACACAATGTAGTCCTAATGTAACATCCTGTCTCAGAAAGAGCTAAAATAGAAATAACTAATTTGGAAAGAGCCAATTTGAGTTTTTGTTCAAGTTAAGCTTAATTGTGAGTTTTGGGTCAACTTCAAATGATCATAACTTTCAGTACAGAATGATTAAGGTGGCCCATAAGAAATCAAATGAAATTTCTTGGAATCCTCTTTCCAACGCCACCGAGTTTGCTAAATTTCAATCTCGTATGAGGGAGATATGCATGTTTGAAGTCAGCCTGTCCAGTTAAGGAAAGTTACCCGAATTAGTGAGGGGTATTTTTGTCTTTTCCTTACCCCATCAGCTTAAAACATTTTTAGTAATTATTTTTGGGTCAAATCTGATTTGGGTCAGTTTAACAATCCTAAATTACGCTTAGGGTTTTTAGAGGAGTTCAAAAAGAGGAAAAGAGGAGAAAAGGAAGAACGAACAAGATCTCTTGCGAATCGAGGATTTATTTCACCAAATCAAGGTATGTAACTTTTCATAGTGTTGGGTTCGTTCACCCACACTCCAATCATGAGTTTCTTTTGTGAATCTATCCATAAATATCGAGAAATTTAAGTTCTTAATATGTATTCTTGAAGTGTTGCTTTCGTTCTTGAATTAGAATGGGTTTGATGAGTTCTTGAGATAAATCTATGAGTTTGAGATTTTTTTTGAGTAGTTTCTCCTGTACTTGTATTGGATAATTGAATCTAAGCAAAATTTGAGGAAAACAATTGATTCTAGACAAATTAGGGTAAAAAAATGAGAAGAAAAATTCATCGGAATATTTTGGGGGAGGGCTGGGGTGGCGCGCCCCAGCAGTGCTCCAAAAAGGAGCTTCGGCGCCAGCAGTGCGCCAGGGTTTCCTGTCCCCACCTTTTTTCCATCGTTTGCTCCGTCTAATTCCTTTTAAAGTGTACCTTTAATCCCTATTGAGTCTAACTACTCTAAACTACATCTAAACATCGAGAGATCATTCATACCATGAATCATAATCCTTGAATTCATAATTCATATTCACGATACACTTAAGAGTAATGTCTTGAGAGTTCTTTCGAGTCATTTTGAGAAGTCTTTTATAATCTTTTAAAACTTGTTTTAAGACTTGAGTACTTGAGTTTGAGGAAGAGTAGAGTTGAGTTTCATTTTTCAAAATCAATATATGGGAACTAAGTATTCCCAAGAGTAAATGTTGTTACATTTAAAATGAGGGGAAACACCAATTTCCAGAGGAGTTATGAGGAGTTTTGAGTACTATGTCTTTTAAGAGAAATCTTTTGAGTAATAATCCCAAAGTTGAGGATGAGGAAATGATTTTAAACATATGAGATAATTTATATTTTTGGAGTAGTATTGAGCACCGATATGGGAACGAGTTCAGATAACTCAAAGTCCTCATAAACCATGTATCCAACGTGGGTAGAAAGGGTCATACTTTTTAGATGATTCCTTATTGCTTTTTAAGCATAGCTTAGTGGATCCACTTAGTTGAGGAATTCTATACCCCTGCAAGGTATAGGACAGTTCTGGCAGCGTGGGCGAGACGTTGTATCATCGCATAGCTCATAGTGATGGTTGTCGGTTAGAGAATCTCCTAACAGAGTTATTTTGTATCTTTACATACAAACTGAGTTGTTATTGTATTTTTAAATACATTGAGTTGCTATCTACTGTTTTAAATAATTTATATAAACTGCACTTTTATTGTTGTTTTATATTGCATTATTTGAGTATCCATGAGTTGAGGTTGAGTTGAGTAGAGTCGAGGTGAGTATGTTTCTTTTTTATTAGTTCAAGCTTGCAGGTTATGTTCAGTGTTCCCCTTACATGCTCGTACATTCCATAAACTGACGCCATTTGACCTGGATCGTTTCATGATGTAGATACAGGTAACCAGGACCATCAACCAGTGCTTCGTTGATCCAATCGAGTTTCAAAGTTGTTTGGTGAGCCTCCTTGCTTCCAGAGGATCCCTTATTTATCGTCATCTATTTCAGTTTGTTAGGATAATCGGGGGTCTTGTCCCGACATCCCTCATAGTATTATAGGCTTCATAGATAAATAGACAGTAGCAGTTCATGAGTCTTGTTCATTTCAGTTGTTATGTTCTAGACTTAAGTTTCCCTTGAGGCTAGTTTGAATGTTTCTTTAAACTATTCTGAGTTTATTATTTTGAGACATTGAGTTAAAGTTTACATTTGAGTTCATCTTATGTTAAGTAAGTCTTCCGCTGAGAGTTGAGCCAAGCCAAGGGTTTTCTTGGGGCCACCAATGGTTTTCGAGTGCCGGCCACGTCCAGGGTGTAGGGTCAGGGAGTGACAAACTTGGTATCAGAGCATAGAGTTCAAGAGTCCTAGGGTTTCTATGAAGCCGTGTTTGTAGAATCCTAGTTATCGGTGTGAAGCGCATCACATCTATAATTAGGAGGTTGCGACATTTAGGAACTATCTCACTTCTTTCATACTCTTTTCGTTAGATAGAGGTTATCTCTATAAAAGTTTCTTTCTAATTCGTGATTGTGCATATCTTTCAGATCGTGCCTCCATGAAGAGTTGTTCGAGGTCGTCGTGCTAGGAGGAATGTTGATCCTCATGATCAAGGGGTCCCCAATGCACTAGAAGTGCAACCCCAATGAGAGGTCATTAATGCTGAGTTCCAGGATGCTATCCGGATGTTGAGTCAAGTGGTGACCAACCAAGTTGGGAAACAGAGAGGGTTCGACAAGATATGGCTAATACATCCAGGATCCGTGAGTTCTTAAGGATGAATCCTCCAGACTACACCGGTTCAAGTGTCGTTGAGGATCCGGAAAACTTTGTGGAGGAACTGCAGAAAGTGTTCGAGGTGATGCAAGTGGCTGATGTTGAACGAGTGGAACTAGTTGCATACCAAATGAAGGGTGTAGCTAAAGTATGGTACGATCAATGGAAGAAGAGTAGAGCTGAGGGTGCACCAATTGTGATCTGGGCTGTGTTTGAAGGTGCCTTCATGGAGCGTTTCTTTCCCCGTGAGCTAAGAGAGGCAAAGGTAAGAGAGTTCCTCACTCTTAAGAAGGAATCCATCAGTTTGCATGAGTATAGCCTGAAGTTCACTCAGATTTCCTAATATGCTCCGGAGATGGTTGCTGATATGAGAAGCAAGATGAGCTTGTTTGTATCTGGGTTGTCTTGCTTGTAAAGTAAGGAGGGCAAGGCAGTTATACTGATCGGAAATATGGACATAGCCAGGCTTATGATCCATGATCAACAGGTTGAGGAAGATAAGTTGAGGGATAGAGAAAAGTACCGGAACAAGAAGGCTAAGACAACAGGAAATGATTCCGGACAACAGAAGAGTAATGCATGCCGGTCATCTTTCTGGCAAAAGCCAAACAGACGTGCTCCATCGTCTTCTAGTGCACCTGCACCAAGGAACAGAGGTGTGGTTAAGAATCAGAATTTTCAGTACTTCAGAGCTAGACCTGCACAGTCTCTAGGTAGTGTGGCACAAGGAGGTAATGGAACTCCTACATGTGCTAAGTGTGGTAGGAACCACCCAGGAGCGTATCTTGATGGTGTCCCCAACCTACCGGGCTGTGCGGGCACCTAATCTAACACCTAAGTAGGAGAACCCTCACTTCCCAAACAGTGAAAAACATGCGCAGGATTTAAGAAACTAAGATAAAAACAATTTCCAAAGATTTCATAAAATAAGAGTTTTAAAACAATTCGAGTTAAGACTTGCAAAGTAATTAATACCCCATGGATCTAGTCTGAACAGGTCCAAGAGCTACTAATATTTCGAGGCATAACATAATTAACAAATGACACAGCTTCGACCACATGGAAGGAAACATAGAAGCTGTTGGAGATTATCTTCGTCTTCGACTATGAGACCTCACCGAACCTGCATCCAGACTATGCCAATAAGACATAGCAAGAGTAATATCGACTAGCAAAAAAATGAAATAAGACTATTTGTTTCTCCACCTTTGCATTTTCCTGCCCTTACCATTATAAGATACTTAATTCATGCTAGTACACTTGACTCTAACCCCTTACTCGTTCCGTTCTTGATCATAACTTAACCATTCTATCTCTCGAAGGAGATCCCGAATATAGCTACTAGGAACCCGACCAACCACTCACGACACACCCTTACGCCTTCCACGTCACCACTCAATCCTTGACCCCATAGTACTTACTATCAAGCCTATTAACCGTTTTGACATTAATCCCCTACCGGATAATACATGTCTAATTGACCACAACATAACACCACCCTAACTCTCAAGACAAACTCATTACCACCTCCCTGAGGTAACACATAATGACACCTGGACCCTCGATCTCCACTTACCATATCACATCCCACTTAGAGCCTAGCCATTCCCCATTTATCACACAAACAAATATATATATATACCAACTAATTCACCACACCGCCACCCACACATATATTTATAATATAACGCAAAAACAAGTTATCAATTCAAGAGAAAATAAGCATATATGACAAGTCAATGGTCCTCTCATGGAACCCATACCCAAACTGTTAGTGTGCCGGATCGTGACACCCGATCCAATATGTATGTATATCGATACGTGACATCTGATCCAATGCATGTTAGTCTGTCGATAGGTGACACCCAATCCAATGTATGTATGTATGTCGGTACGTGAAATCTGATCCAATGTCTGTTAGTGTGTCGGTACGTGACACCCGGTCCCTCAGCACAATCACAATCACATCCATAACCAACATACTTATAATCACACAATCAAGTATTAGGTTCATGGCATGCAATTGTACATATTCTATTCATCAGGTTCACTCCCACTTTTCATGCTTCGTATTCACACATTCATACCAATATGCATACAATAGACATACATCACGCAATTAGGAATCAAGCCATCCCTAAACCCTATTTCATGAGCTAGAGTTTTCCCCTACGGTATATGTCTGACGTAATACTTAGAAATACAAGTACAACTATCTCTTCCATGGTGCACAAAATCCTACGCATGAATTCTACCATCAATTCCTCTATACTACACAGTGAATTACAGGTTTACAACTACTCAATTAAATAAACCTAGCCTATATGGCGCCAAGCACTCGCAAAGGGTTTACAACTTGAATTTTGATTATCGGATGACGGGATGGTGGAATTGACCAGAATTCCATAAGCTATCACCATCCCCACGCTAGAAATCTCATTCTCCTTCCTTCCCAAGCTTAGAGCAGATTTTGGAGGGTTTCTGGGGTAATTTACGACTCTTTTAGGTGTTTAAGGAAGAAGGAGAAAATTAGACTTCGCGTTATTTACATTCTGTCTCACTCATCCTGATCTGGTGGTAACTTATCCCGCTGGAGCGCTACCGCCCTGGTGGCATCATGCCCACTCTGGCGAGTTGGGAGACTAAATTTTTCCTGGCCTTTTTTCTTTCCTAATTAATGATGGTTCGGTTCATTACAGATGGCTCCACTGGTTGCTTCAAGTTTGGTCAGAATCGTCACTTCATGAGAGAGTGCCCAAAGAACAGGCAGGGAGGTGGTAATGGGGGAAATAGAGCCCAATCTTCTTCAGTGGCTCCACCCGTTAGAGCTGCACCTAGAGGAGCTACTTCAGGGGACAGGCGGAGGAGCAAACCGTCTGTATGCTATCACTAGTCGCCAAGAGAAAGAGAATTCGCCAGATATTGTCAATGGTATAATCAAAGTTGTTACTTTTGATGTTTATGCATTGCTCTAGGTGCGAGTCTATCTTTTGTGACTCCTTATGTTGCTATGAATTTTGATATCCTTCCTGAGCAACGTCTTGAGCCCTTCAGTGTTTCTACACCTATTGGTGAGTCTATTCTAGCTGAGAGATTTTATCGTGATTGTACCATTTCTTTTAATCACAAGGACATCATGGCTGACTTAGTCGAGTTAGAGATGGTAGATTTTGATGTTATTCTATGTATGGACTCGCTTCATGCCTGTTATGCGTCAGTTGATTGTAAAACTCGAGTAGTTGAGTTCCAGTTTCCTAATGAGCCAGTTATAGAGTGGAGGAGTAGTTCAGCAGCTCCTAAGGGTCATTTTATTTCGTACCTTAAGGTGAGAAAGTTAGTTTCCAAGAGGTGCATCTATCACTTAGTCCGAGTTAATGACTCTAGTGTTGAGACACCGCCTATTCAATCAGTTCCAGTTGTGAGTGAGTTTCCAGAGGTCTTTCCAGATGATCTTCCTGGAGTCCCTCCTAAGAGAGAAATAGACTTCGGTATCGATATCCTTCCTGATACTCATCCTATCTCTATTCCTCCATATAGAATGGCTCCCGCTAAGTTAAAAGAGTAGTTGAAAGACCTTCTTGAGAAAGGTTTCATTCGACCAAATGTCTCACCTTCGGGCACTCTGGTCTTATTTGCGTGGAAGAAAGATAGTTATCTTAGAATGTGTATATATTACCGTCAGTTGAACAAGGTTACTATCAAGAATAAGTATCCACTTCCGAGGATTGAAGACCTTTTCGATCAACTTCAGGGTGCCACCTATTTTTTGAAGATAGAGCTAAGATCTGGCTATCATCAGTTAAGAGTAAGAGAGAGTGATATTCCACAAACAACATTCAGAACCGTTATGGTCATTATGAGTTTCTAGTCATTTCTTTTAATTTGACTAATGATCCTGCAGCGTTCATGGACCTTATGAACAAAGTGTTTAAGCCCTATCTTGATATTTTGTTATCATATTCATCGATGACATTCAGATTTATTCGAGGAATGAGAAGATTCATACTAATCATCTCAGAGTAGTTCTTCAAACTCTCAGAGATAGTGTGTTGTATGCCAAATTTTCCAAGTGTGAGTTTTGGCTTTAGTCAGTGGCGTTTTTAGGCCATATTGTTTCTAGTGATGGAATTCGAGTTGACACTCAAAAGATTGAGGCAGTACAGAACTGGCCTAGAGCCACATCTCCAAATGATATTAGGAGTTTCTTGGGATTGGTTGGTTATTATAGAAGGTTTGTCGAGGGGTTTTCATCTATTTCATCCCCTTTGACTAAGTTAATTCAGAAGACAACAAAGTTTCAATGGTCTGATGCTTGTGAGAAAAGCTTTCAGAAATTGAAAACTAGGTTGACTACTGCCTAGTGTTGACCTTACCAGAAGGTACGCAAGGTTTTGTTGTGTATTGTGATGCGTCCAAAGTTGGACTGGGTTGTGTATTGATGCAGAATGGCAAGGTTATAGCTTATGCCTCCAGAGAGCTTAAGTTTCACGAGAGGAATTACCCAACCCATGATCTAGAGTTGGTTGCGGTAGTGTTTGCTTTAAAAATATAGCGTCACTATGTTTATGGTGCTCATGCAGATATGTTCACCGATCACAAGAGTCTCAAATATTTATTCAGTCAGAAGGAGCTTAATCTCAGACAGAAGAGGTGGTTGGAGTTACTCAAGGATTATGACATGACTATTCTATATCACCCAGGTAAGGCTAATCTTGTTGCTAATGCTTTGAGTAGGTTGTGTATGGGTAGTACCGCCCATGTTGAGGAGAACAAGAAAGAATTAGCTAAAGATGTGCACAAACTTGCACGATTGGGAGTCCGATTAATGGATTCCAATGAAGGGATAGTAGTGGTGATGAATGGGGCAGAATCATCACTAGTGTCTGAAGTGAAAGAGAAACAAGACCAAGACCCTGTTTTTCTTGACTTGAAGGGAAATGTTCATAAGTAGAAAGTGATAGCTTTTGAACAAGGGGGAGATGGGGTATTAAGATATCAAGGTAGGTTGTGTGTACCAAATGTGGATGAACTCCAAGAGAGGATCATGGAGGAAGCTTATAGCTCAAGATACTCTATCCATCCTGGCTCCACAAAGATGTATCGTGACTTGAGAGAAGTCTATTGGTGGAGTAGTATGAAGAGGGGCATTGCAGAGTTCATTGCTAAGTGCCCGAATTGCAAACAAGTCAAGGTAGAGAACCAGAGGCCCGGTGGTATGGCTCAGAACATAGATCTTTCGGAATGGAAGTGGGAGATGATTAATATGTATTTCATTACTGGTTTATCGTGGTCTCACAGGCTTCATGATTCGATTTGGGTGATTGTAGATCGGATGACTAAATCAGCCCATTTCTTACCAGTAAAGACTACCTTTTCAACAGAAGATTATGCCAAGTTATATATTCAAGAGGTAGTCAGACTTCATGGTGTTCTGGTGTCCATTACTTCAGATAGAGGTGCGCAATTCACTGCATAATTTTAGAAGTCTTTCAAGAAGGTTTGGGTTCCAAATTAAATCTGAGTATCGCTTTTCATCCTCAGACTGATGGTTAAGCAGAGCGTACGATTCAGACTTTAGAGGATATGTTGAGGGCGTCTGTGATCGATTTCAAGGGAAATTGGGACGATCTTTTACCTCTCATTGAGTTTGCTTATAATAAAAGTTATCACTCTAGCATCCAAATGGCTCCCTATGAAGCTCTTTATGGGAGAAGATGTAGATCTCCTATTGGATGGTTTGAGGTTTGTGAGGCTGGGTTGATAGGACAAGACATGGTTCATCAAGCTATGGAGAAAGTGAAGACTATTCAAGAAAGATTGAAAACAACACAGAGTCATCAGAAATCCTATACAAATGTTAGGAGAAGAGACTTGGAGTTTGAGGTGGATGATTGGGTTTATTTGAAGGTTTCACCCATGAAGGGTGTTATGAGGTTTGGCAATAAGGGGAAGCTTAGTCCCCGAGATATCCAAGAGGATTTGCAATGTAGCCTATAAGTTGGAGCTACCGTCAGATTTAACAGCAGTCCATCGGGTGTTTCACATTTCAATGTTGAAGAAGTGTATAGGAGATCCTTCACTTATTATATCGACAGATAACATTGGTATTAAGGATAGCCTATCTTACGAGGAGATACCCGTTCAGATTCTGGATCGTCAGGTTTGCAATTTGAGAACCAAGGAGGTAGCATCAATCAAGGTCTTATAGAGGAATCAGTTTGTTGAGTAAGCTACTTGGAAACCCGAGGAGGATATGAAGAAGAGATACCCACATCTCTTTGAGTCCGGAGAAATTCCATATCAAGGTACTAATCCTTTTCTTGGTACTCTTTAAATTGATATGCTGAGTAAGTTAATTTGCATGTTGGGTGTTAGATGTTGCCACCCTTAGTCTACTTAGAGTAATCTCATTCGAGGACGAATATTCCCAAGGAGGAGATATTGTAACATCCCGCCTTAGAAAGAGCTAAAAATAGAAAGAACTAATTTGGAAAGAGCCAATTTGAGTTTTTGTTCAAGTTAAGCTTAAGTTGTGAGTTTTGGGTCAACTTTAAATGACCATAACTTTTAATACATGATGAGTTAGGTGGCCCATAAGATATCAAATTAAAGTTCTTGGAATCCTCTTTCCAACGCCACTGAGTTTGTGAAATTTTGAGCTCGTATGAGGGAGATAGGCCCGTTTGAAGTTAGCCTATCTAATTAAGGAAAGTTACCCAAATTAATGAGGGGTATTTTGGTCTTTTCCTTACCCCATCAGCTTAAAACATTTTTAGTAATTATTTTGGGGTCAAATCTGATTTGGGTTAGTTTAGCAATCCTAAATTACGCCTAGGGTTTTGAGAGGAGTTCAAGAAGAGAAAAAGAGGAGAAAAGATAGAACGAACAAGATCTCTTGCGAATCGAGGATTTGTTTTGCCAAATCGAGGTATGTAAGTTTTCATAGTGTTGGGTTCGTTCTCCCATATGCCAATCATGAGTTTCTTTTGCGAATCTACCCATAAATATTGAGAAATTTAAGTTCTTGATAAGTGTTCTTGAAGTGTTGCTTTCGTTCTTAAATTAGTATCGGTTTGATGAGTTCTTGAGATAAATCTATGAGTTTGAGAGGTTTTTTTAATAGATTCTCGTGTACTTGTATTGGGTAATTGAATCTAAGGAAAATTTGAGGAAAACAATTGATTCTAAACGAAGTAGGATCAGAAAACGAGAAGAAAAATTCATCGGAATATTCTGGGGGAGGGCTGGGGCGGAGCCCCAACAGTGCGCCAAAAAGGAGCCCCTAAAGTTCAGGGGCTAGTGCCACGCGCCAGCAGTTCACCAGGGTCGCCTGCCCCCACCCTTTTTCCGTCGTTCGCTCCGTCTAAATCCTTTTAAAGTGTACCTTTACTCCCTATTAAGTCTAACTACTCTAAACTACATCTAAACATCGAGAGATCATTCATACCATGAATCATAATCCTTGAATTCATAATTAGAATTCAAGGTAGACTTAAGAGTAAAGTCTTGAGAGTTCTTTCGAGTCATTTTGAGAAGTCTTTTACAATCTTTTAAAACTTGTTTTAAGACTTGAGTACTTGAGTTTGAGGAAGAGTAGAGTTGAGTTTCATTTTTCAAAATGAATATATGGGAACTAACTATTCCTAAGAGTAAATGTTTTTACATTTAAAATGACGGGAAACACTGATTTCCAAAGGAGTTCATGAGGAGTTTTGAGTACTATCTCTTTTAAGAGAAATCTTTTGAGTAATAATCTCAAAGTTGATGATGAGGAAATATTTTTAAACATATGAGCTAAGTTATATTTTGGGAGTAGTATTGAGTACCGATATAGGGACGAGTTCATATAACTCAAAGTCCTCATAAACCATGTATCCAACGTGGGTAGAAAGGGTCATACTTTTTAGATTATTGCTTATTATTTTTTAAGGATAGCTTAATGGATCCACTTAGTTGAGGAGTTCTATGCCCCTGCAAGGTATATGACAGTTCTGGTAGTGTGGGTGAGACGTTGTATCATCACATAGCTCATAGTGATGGTTGTCGGTTAGAGAATCTCCCAAACAGAGTTATTTTGTATCTTTATATACAAACTGAGTTATTATTGTATTTGTAAATACATGGAGTTGTTATCTACTGTTTTAAATGCTTTTCATAAACTTCACTTTTATTGTTGTTTTATACTGCATTGAGTTGAGTATCCATGAGTTAAGGTTGAGTTGAGTAGAGTCGAGGTGAGTATGTTTCTTTTTTATTAGTTCAAGCTTGCAGGTTATGTTCATTGTTCCCCTTACATGCTCGTACATTCCATGTACTGACGCCATTTGACCTGCATCATTTCATGATGCAGATACAGGTAACCAGGATAATCAACCAACGCTTCGTTGATCGAGTCGAGTTCTAGAGTTCTTTGGTGAGCCTCCTTGCTTCCGAAGGATTTCTTATTTATCTTCATCAATTTGAGTTTGTTAGGATGATCGGGGTCTTGTCCCGATATCCCTCATAGTATTAGAGGCTTCATAGATAAAGAGACAGTAGCAGTTCATGAGTCTTATTCATTTCAGTTGTTATGTTCTAAACTTGAGTTTCCCTTGAGGCTAGTTTCAATGTTTCTTTAAACTATTCTTAGTTTATTATTTTGAGACATTGAGTTAAAGTTTACATTTGAGTTCATCTTATGATGAGTAAGTCTTCCGTTGAGAGTTGAGCCAGGCCAATGGTTCGCTTGGGGCTAGCAATGGTTTTTGAGTGCCGGCCACGTCCAAGGTGTAAGTAAGGGGCGTGACACCTAAGGGCTTCAAAAGCATTGTAAAACTTGTTCCCTTTCCTTATAGATTTGGGACTACTTGTGTTATTCTTCTTCTATATTTACTTTGTTTATGATTGTGTGCTAGTTAATCCACGATATTTTTGCATCACTTTAGATTTGCAAATATTATTTGTGAGAGCAGAAACAAAGATTAGGTTTGGTCTAGGCATGCCAAATTTTAATGTATGAAAATAAAATCTAACCACAAACACATAAAGAAACAAGAACATTTTGTTGATAAATAGTGTAGGTACAATTATGTTCTTACCTTGATTCTTCTCTCTGATTTTTCGTTGTGATTCGAGGTCTGTTAGTAGTGTGTTCTCGAATGTAGAATGATTTTTACTTCATTGAGATTTATTTAACCTCCATGAATGAATTTTGTAGATTTTCTTGAAGTGTTTGGTTATGACGAAGAGTTTTGCCATATCTTTATCTCTTTGAGAATATTCCATTAACTTTTGAGATATTTCAAGATGCCTTTTCACGGGATACATTACCTTTTATATAGGAATTAACTATTATTTATGGTAGAGTAGCCTCCAAAAATTCTAACAAAATTGTACTTGTCTTTAGAGTCCCACAAAATTTCGATCTCTACAAATGTCCCCTACTTTAAGATAACATGATTCAAAATTTCTTTACTTTCTTAAATTTTGTGTCAAGTCTAGACATAAGGAACATGGTGTTATCAACTTAAAGATAGAATAAAATCTTCTCCATTATTTCTTTTACTAAAGAAGCAATAGCTCATCGAAGGCATCACTCTCCATCTTATACTGCTCATCGTCTGAATGATATGAGGGAAAGCCTGAACACTTAGGGGTCATTTGTTTAGAAATAAGTTATTCCAGAACAAGTTATCCTACCATGTATATAACTTATCCTATCACTATGGTATAAATGGTAGGATAAATAATCCAAAGATTGCGTAATACCTCCAGCCACGTAGGAAAATTTAATCTTACATTTTATCCCAAAATTACTATACCTTATTGCTTACACCAAACCAAACAACTCCTTAAATTGACTTCTAGCAATAAATGACTTGTTTATAAGTGTGTTTTAACTAGGTTGTTCACTGAACGTTAAACTCATCCATATATGAGAACCATAATACCATATATAAGAACCAATATCATTGAGAACTAATGTTGATTTGCGTCGTGTAGGTTTACTAAAGGGGTTTGGGGAGTATAGTGTGTATGTATTTTTGATAGGCTTGATTCAATAAAAGCATAGTAAAATAGTTCAAGAAAAAGGAACAAGTGATAGTAAAATACTAAAAGCACGATAGAACATTCTCAAAGGGATATTAACTACAATAATATTCTATTCTAATTTGTGTCCTCTGATCTACAAGTATATATATGTGGTTTGGTTAATTTGTAACATGCGTTAGATATCGGAATATTATTAGGATGTCCATTTGTTTGTATACCCACTGACCTTATGCATTGTTTCAGTGACTTACGTTGTTATTTTATTTATTATAATCACGTTGTTCAGAGTAACTTAAATAAAGTAATCGAGGAGGAGAATTTTAGACAAGACACAGTTAATGATATATTATTGTCCTATCCAGTTGTTAGCTCCATGCAAATTGTTGGAGTCTATGGTGAACTAAAGGACCATTCCTAGAAAGGATTATCATACTAATCCTAATATGTAACTATCACTCAAGAAATCATTTTTTTATCCTCAAAATTAATGATCAGTATAAATTTTAGAGCCATCTCTTCCAAATTCTCTATATGCATGCGGATGCTAGTTAATACTATATATTCTTCTTTAATAAAATGATACAAATATTCATGTATTATAAATTTCCCTATATCCTTATCTTCCCCTCATGAATATCTGAATGAATGAATTCAAAGGGGAATATCTTAAACATGATGAAATCAAATTTTGTCATTATCCCCTATCATTATTGGTAACAAGCAGATTATGGAATATACCATGAAATAATAAAATGAACATTGCTAAAAAGAAATGTCAGAGTAATCCCAAAAAATAACCACTCGTGAAATCGCCTCCTTTTCTGGATTTTATAAAATTAAGATAATAAATTTGGTTGCAATTTTTTCTTCCAAATTCTTTACATATGTATATTTATGAACATTAATGAAAAGTAATATTTGTATATCATAAGTTTGACTCTATTCTTACACTCACTTTATCAAACATCTAGAGGGAAGGATTATTTATTTTTTTCCGAAACATAAGACCTTATATTATTGCATCAATGAATTACATAGGTTAAACATATTTTTATCATCTTGTACGATCTAACTTGTGAAAAACTTCTCCCAAGAAATTTCTTTCAACAAAGAGATAGAAAATCTAGCTTAACTATTGCTATTGAGTTCAAACATCTAGGAATATATATAAATTCAACATTATTGAACATGCTTGAAAGCTTCCAAATGCTTTCACTCATCAATTCTATCTCCCATGAAGTAGTCACTCATTTCTGATTCATATCAAGAGCGTTACTAGCATCAGAAAAAATCTTCACTGTCTTCCATCCCTTGCTAATAGCATATTCAAGAGCTTTTCTAAAAGAAATTGTTTCAATATTCACTTTTCCAACATATTGATTGGGGATCCATGGGCATGTAATAGTTTCCCAAGGCTATCCAAAGCCACAATACCAACACTTTCCCTTTTATCATCATTTTTCAATCCCGCATTTGTAAACAATAAAATAAAATGTTGCAAATTTGTTAGTTTAATCACATGATGATTTCTTGAGGAACAAGAAGTAAGACTTTTGATTAGTAAATCTTTATATTATTTGTAATAAAAAATAAATCTAGAAACAATATATCTTGGTTCTAACCTTTCCTCATTAAACAACCGAACATTCCTACCTTTTCAAATTTACCACATAATATTAACGCTCAAGTTTTAACACGTCTATTGATGCAGGAAAAAGTTTAATATTTAAGAACTAGTCATACGACACTTCAATGAGAATTGAAGAAAATATATCCAAATTATGCCATCACAAACACCATTACGTCGCCAACTACACCTGTCATCACAACCACAATTGCTGCCAACCACTACTATCAATCTCTACCACACTTACTGTTGGGTATACCAAGAGTTAATGGGAAATAGAGAGAAGATGAAAAGAGGAATTGGAAAAGATTCTCTTATGCTTTAAGAAAAGGCATTTCTCTCTCATTGGTGGTGGAAAGAAAAATAGAAGTGTTTTAATAGAGAAATATTTCTATTAGTTGTTAAAAGGGTTGGAAAGAGGGACCGCCCTCTCGCCGTCGTCGTCGCTCGCTCGGCCTCGGCTTCGGCTTCGAATTTAGCTTTGGAAAATGATCGATCGAGAGATTATTTTTGGGCAAAGTTTGTTTAATTATTTACTTAATTAATTAAAAAGCCAAAACGTTTCAATTATTTAGTTAATTAATCGAAACGTTCCGACCCGACTCGGATCCGCGTGACCCGTTTTATTTAAAACACTTTCCCATTTTAATTTAAATTTCCCGCCGTTGGAGATGGCTGTTCTGAAAGGTTGCAAATTTCAGGAACAACCATGACCGGTTGAAAGGTTGCAAACTTTCATAAATGGTCGTATGGTTTCTGAAAGGTTGCAACCTTTCGGAAACAGTTCCTCTTGCCTATAAATACCAGTGATTCTTCAGACTTTTTACTTACGAAAATTTCTGATTTCTTCTTCTTCTTCTGCACAAATTTTTGTTCGTGTACTTTATTACCGTTGAGTGGTTCGCTGACACCAGCATTTTGGGTATCAATACACCGGTGATTGAGATCATTCTATCCTGAGAGGACATATTCCAAATCAAACCTCGGATACTAGAGGGGAATAATTTCCTTAAGGAGACACTGTGCATTCAGTGGGCTTGATCTTCTTTCCGTTTTGTTTTTCCAGATTCTGGTATGTTGTTTCAGATTTTAGTTTTTGTGAATTAATCTTTGTTCTACTGTTTTTAACTGGTTAAGTAAACTTTGGTAACTTTGTATTTCTGCAAAGTTTGTTGTAACCAGTAGTACTGTTTTAAACACAGATTGGGCAACAATCTTAAGGAAATTAACTATTTTTTTTAAACTGTGTTTGTGTTTTTGGTGGAGACAAAACCTTCATGGTTTTATACTCCTATTAAGTTTACAACTTAAGTTATTGCTTACTGAGCCATTTGTATCTATTTTTGTTTCTCCAGATTCTGATTCTGATTCTGATTCTGAAATGGCAAACAATAATGTTACGGTGGTTGTTGCTGCACCAACCCGAACTGCTGTACCACCAGTAGAGAAACCGGAAAAATTCTCTGGTGTGAATTTCAAAGGATGGCAGCAACGGGTATTTTTCTGGCTTACCACTCTTGGTCTGCAGAAATTTACCAGTGAAGAAACTTCAGTGCCTGCTGCTGATATGTCAAACAGAGAAAAGTTCATGATTATTGAAGCATGGAAACAAGCAGACTTCCTATGTAAAGGCTACATTTTAAGTGCTTTAGAGGATGCCTTATATAATGTCTATAGTGTAATGACAACTTCGAAAGAGTTGTGGGATGCACTTGAGAAGAAATATAAGACAGAAGATGCATGCTTGAAAAAGTTTGTGGTCGTAAAGTTTTTAGACTATAAAATGTCAGATAGTAAAACTGTTGGATCACAAGTGCAGGAACTTCAACTTATTTTCCATGATCTGATTGCTGAGGACATGGTAGTTAATGAAGCGTTTCAAGTGGCTGCAATGATTGAGAAGTTAC
>JAJONR010010563.1:0-19823 GCA_029582245.1 Solanum etuberosum
AACATTGTCTGCATCATGAGAATGGATTGAGTTAATTGACAATGTCGAACCGTCAGTCACAACTTTGTTTTTCTCCTTGAATCTAGCTCTTGGGATCTCCAGTCTGCTAGATAGAGTTACCGCCGTGATGACTTGTCCTAAGCCGTAAAACGGGTCGCGCTGATCCGAGTCGGGTCGGAACGTTTCGGTTAAATAACTAATTAATTGAAACGTTTTGGCTATTTAATTAATTAAGTAAATAATTAAATAAACTTTGTCCAAAAATAATCTCTCGATCGATCATTTTGCCAAAGCCAAAGCCAAAGCCAAAGCCGAAGCCGAAGCCGAAGCCGAGGGAGCGACGACGACGGAGCGAGGGGGGTCCCTCTTTCCAACCCTTTTAACAACTAATAGAAGTGTTTCTCTATTTAAACACTTCTATTTTTCTCTCCACCACCAATGAGGGAGAAATGCCTTTACTTAAAGCATAAGAGAATCTTTTTTTCAATTCCTCTTTTCATCTTCCCTCCATTTCCCATTAACTCTTCCTATACCCAACAGGTACTTCATTAGGATTAGTAAGATAAGGCCTAGCTCCCCTTACTTGTACTTATCCCTATTGATATTTTTTTATGTTGTCAAAAAAAGATTAAGAAAAAAAAAAAACATCTCAGGATCAGAATATGAAACATGCATCGCATGGTGTTTGGGCTACACATAAAGTGTCCTTTTCCCCATGTTTATGTTGAATGTAAAAAGAATTTTATGGATAGAGAAGCCCATATACTTCTACAGGTTTTAGGGTAAGAACACAATCATAGTTACATTAATTCTAGTTAATTAGCCAAAAGAATTATCAAGGATTAATACGAAAGTTTACAATTTTATGTACAATCATCAAGAACTCAATAGGAAAATAAATGGTGCTGACTTTGTATGTAATGCTAAGTTTGTCAACCTAGTATTTTAATCTTGATATTTTATTGTAACTTTTGAATTACTTTATTGTAAAGTTCTAGAATTAGCACAATACAAGAAGTCAATTTTCAGAATTTAAGGGATTTGGCACCTCTTTATGTATCTCTATATAAAATAAACTTTTGTTGTATGAAGAAGATTAGTTCCACTTTCTTCAGATTACCTTTCTTTTTTCGTATATATTTTCTCTTTCTCTCCTTCAATTGGTATCCAAGTATAATTGATCTTTGAGGAACTGATCTGATTTGTTTTGTGGGGCGGGGGGGGGGGAGGGGGGGGATACAGACCACCCATTAAATTTAACTTGTCCATATCTCTTTCTATCCAATTTTCTTTTACATGGCTTTCATCAACTCTCCTCTTTCACCCTTTATTTTTAATGACGAAAACTACTAAATTTGGCATTGAAGATGAAAAAATATTTAAAGGGTCTTGGATTTATGGAAGTATATTGAGGAGACGGCGCTGCATAACCTTTGAAAACAAACTTAACTTTTCATCAGATCAGAAATGAAGAAGAAATCACAATCAAAGTCAATTATTAAGAGGATCATGACATGTGAATCTGCTAGGAAATCTCGAGATATGCTAAAGAAAGAATTTCAGAGGAACACTAGGACGAAGCAAATTCAAATATTGAATTTAAGAAAATAATTTGAGATGTTAAGAAAGAAAGAGACCGAAAAAGGTGAAACATGTCACCACAAAAAATAGATATGATGACACTCATCTAATTCCACCAAGACAAGTCAGCATAAAATTCAACAATACGAAAAAAAATGTGGAAATAAACTAATAATAATATAAGCGCGGCAAACTTAGCCATTCTAAAGTGCCCCCAAAATCTGGTTATCACGTGTACAAGCCACTAGTGTAATAATGCAGAATTTGAAAGATAAATAAAAGTCTCAATGTCTTTGTCTCTCGAATAGAATAAAACATAAGTAAGGAACAAGAGGGTCCGCCGGAATGACAAACAACTACCTCTCAAGTATCCACAGAAAGCCTCAGATATAAATAGAAGAAAAGCAATCACACAGATCTGGGCTCAGAACCTACAAGTGTAGAAGTAAGGAGTGAGTACCAAAAGACATGGTACTTAACAAGTAACCCACTAAAATAAGGTAAATCTAGCTAGAAATCAACTGAACCGCCACAACTATAACCTGCATAGAAATCAATCCAACCTAATAGTTTACAAAACACAATTGACAAGGTTTCAAAGTCACAGTTCAACAGTTACATATCATCAAATCACATGAGTCAAGATCATCACTCACAATAGTCAAGTCCTTCTATCATAAGTATCAAGATCATCAAGCACAACATCAAGTATACCAAACACAAGTAACAAGATTATCATGTACTAATATCAATTAAGACTCATGGGTAACACCCATAGTCCATGTGCTAACCAACAAAGACCTCGGCATCAACAATACTCACCGACAATGAACTTCGCATTACAATACTTGTTAGCAATTACCTCAGCATCAATAACACTCACCGGTAAATACCTCGGTATTAATAATAGTCACCGACAAAGACCTCGATATCAAATAACACTCGCCGGTAAAGACCTCGACATCAATAACACTCGACGACAAAGACCTCAACATCAACCACACTTGACGACAATGACCACAACATCAATAACACTCGCCGGCCATGACCTCGGCATAATCACAATACATCTCATCATAGTGTTCCAGAACTTATACAAATAGGTATGTTCACACAATAATGAAGAAATGACAATCACAAGTAATTCACATCCACAACAACACTATGAAAGCATCACATCAATCACCGAATCAATATTAACACTCAAGGTAATTGACAATGCACAATACACTATTATCAACATGTTTCCTTTTCATTAACCCCGTCTTTATCATTAAGGTCAACCAATTTGAGCAATTAACGCATCACCTCATTCTCATTACTCCCCAACATATACAAGAAAGAGAGTTCAAGATTCTAAATGCTTTAACAAGGTTTAGAAATTCACTTGCCTTAATTCAATCAAAAGTCAATCCAAACTTAAGCTTTTCCCTTCCAAACAATGTCCAAATCAACAAAATCTAGTAAAATAAGTATTCACAATGAGATTTTGGAACTAACAACACTCATATAGCAATTTGAATAAATGAGTCAAATCGGCTCAAAAACTCAATTCTAAAAATGAAGGTTAAATATGAAAATTTATATATGAAAATGTTACCCACAAGATTTGGAATCTATCGGTGAAAACCATTTCAAAAATGGAGTTTTATTCAACTCATAATCATTATTTTTCTTAAAAACCTAAGTTCATGAAAACCTTGCCGATTTTTAAATCAAAAATCCCATTTTTATGGTACACTCCACAAATGATCATACGTAATTGATGTTTAGGATTCACAAAGACTTATCCAAAATGATTCACCACCAAAAATCTCTTTAAAATCGCCTCTAAAGATTTTTCAAAACATAAA
The DNA here is from genome assembly GCA_029582245.1 of Solanum etuberosum. Classification (NCBI taxonomy): domain Eukaryota; kingdom Viridiplantae; phylum Streptophyta; class Magnoliopsida; order Solanales; family Solanaceae; genus Solanum; species Solanum etuberosum. The sequence goes on from JAJONR010010563.1 coordinate 3,435, forward strand.
ATGGGAGAAAAATAGGAAAACCCTGAAATTTCAATCAAAAATCCTCTCAGTGTCTCTTTCGTGAACCTAGGATCGCTTACGCAATCATCGTTATCGCGAACCATGGTTCGCTTAAGCAAACCTCACTTAAGTGGCCAGTCTCGCTTTTGCGAGCCAGCCTTCGCTAAAGATATGGTCGAAAAAATGACAAGGCTCTCACGAAAGCGAAGGTTAGTCCTTCTGACCGTTTGAGAATGTGAGTCAGTCTTTGTTAACACGACCCTCGTGAAAACAAAGACCCCTTCGTGAATGCAAGGACTGCAGACACTAGCAATAATCAACTAACACAAATATCTCTGAATGGACCCTCAGAGTTTGTTTAGAACCCCTTACACACAAACGAAATATACTACTCAACTATATTCAATGTTCCAGACACAATGGAACCATCAGAACATGGATTTGAGGTTTTCTTGACCCAGATCCCATGTAAGTTGTAATAAACAAGTATGACGCCTAAAAAGGCCAAATCAAGCTCCAAACCTCTAAAAATCAACCAAGACCTCTCCTAGACCTAAAAGTCATCCCCCCGAAATCGAACGTCACTATCAGGAATCCCGATCTAAGCATCTGAACCCTGAATGTTGACCAAAGTCAATCCTAAGGCTAAAATTTTATTAATTTCCAACTTAGGACCTCAAATCCTCAAAAAGACTCTAAATTTGAAACTGATAATTTTCTTAGACCAAATTTCACATTTTAAGATTGATGGATCGACAAAATTTCATTCCAAGACTCGAAACTCTAAAAGACACTGAAAACCACTTTTAACAACTTTAGTCTTCCAAAAACTCCAAATTTTTCATAATTCACAACTTTTTACTCAAAACTCAAAACTTATTTCAATATCCAATCAGAAATGAATCGGGGTCAATGTCGAGAGGGGTAAAATTGTAATCTTATAAAAAAATTCAAAAAAAATGACTAATCGGGTCATTACATTATCCATCATAAAAATCCATATTCGTCCTTGAACATAAAGTATAAGAAGTACCTGAAGCCACAAAAATATGAGGATATCTAACACGCATGTCAGATTCTGTCTCCCAAGTCGCCTCACCAATTGAACGGTGCTTCCACTACACCTTCGCTAAAGCAATTTCCTTGATCCTAAGCTTTCAGGCCTGCCTATCCAAGATGGCTATAGGCTCCTCCTTAAAGGACAAGTCTAGACCCAACACTATCGAATCAAGCGCAAGCACATAAGACTCATCTAGAACGTACTTCCTAAGCATGGAGACATGAAACAAAGGATGCACATCTAACAAGCTAGATGGCAAGGCCAACTTATAGGCCACTTCTCCTGCTCGACTCAAAATCTTAAAAGGGCCAATGAATCTAGGTTTAAGCTTTCCCTTCCTCCCGAACCTCATCACACCTTTCATGGGTGACACGCGGAGCTAAACATGGTCACCCTCCATAAACATTAAGGCTCGAACTCTCCTACATACATAACTCTTCTATCGACTCTTGATATCAACAGTCTACCCTAAATCATATGGACCTGCTCAATGGCATCTCTAAGCAAGTCTATGTCTAAAAAGTCCATTTCAGCCGAAACAAACCATCTAATCAGAGATCTACACCATCTTCCATACAACGCCTCAAATGGGGCCATCTGAATATTAGAGTGATAACTATTATTGTAGGAAAACTCTTCTAAGGGAAATTTCTATTCCAATCCAGCACCAAAGTCAATCACACAAGCTCAGAGCATATCCTCTAACACTTGAATCGTCCGCACGGACTGACCATCTATCTGAGGGTGAAAAGTTTTACTCATATCTAACGGACATCCAAATTGTTTTGTAAATCCCTCCAAAAGTGAGAAGTGAACAATGCTCCTTGGTCAGAGATAATAGAAATAGGCACCCCATAAAGTCAAACTATCTGACTGATGTAAAACTGGTTAACTTCTCCGATGTATACTTCACGTAAACTGGAATTAAATGGGTGAACTTGGTCAATCTTTCTACAGCCACCCAAATAGAGTCATAACCACCCATGGTGGTAGGCATACCACAACAAAGTCCATAGTGATCCGCTCCCACTTCCAAGTAGGAATGGGAATCCTCTGAGATACACCACTGGGTCATTGGTGCTCACACTTGACCTATTGGAAAGTCAAGCATCTAGACACAAAATCTTAAATATCTCTCTTCATACCACACCACTAGTAATGTCGACTCAAATCATGATACATCTTCGCCGCACCCAGATGGATGGTATATCGAGAACAGTGAGCCTCCTCCAGAATAAATCTAATTAACTTGTCCACCTTGGGCACAAAAAATCCTACCTCTGATCCTCAAGACACCATTGGAATCAATGATAACCTCATTGGCTTCCCTTCTAAACACATTGTTTCGAATGAGACACAACTTCTCATCATCGAACTGGTGCTCATGGATCTGCTCAACTAAAGAAGATTGTGTCTTTATAAAAGCAATCAAACAACCACTCAAAATGTGTAACCAAACAAGACTGTTGGCTAACCTCTAAACATCTCTAGCGAATGGTCTCTCCTCAGCATTGATAGTGGCAAGACTCCCCATACTAGAAGTATTCCTACTCAAAGCACCGTCTACCTCATTGGCCTTCCCCAGATGATACATGATGGTGATATCATAGTCCTTCAGTATCTCAATCCATCTACGTTGCCTCAAGTTTAGATCCCTCTGATTGAATATGTACTGGAGACGATGATCTGTGAATACCTCACATTGTACCTCATACAAATGATGTCACCATAACTTAAGCACAAAGACTACGGTCTCCAACTCCAAATCATTAGTAGGGTAGTTCTTCTCATGAGTCTTCAACTATCTAGAAGCATAGGCAATCTCCTTCCCCTTCTGCATCAGAACATTACCCAAACCAACTTCATGAGAATTACAATACACAACAAAGTCCACACCCCCCTCGGGTAGACTCAAAATAGGAGCCAAAGTAAACAAGGTCTTGTAATTTTGAAAGTTTTCCTCACACTTATCACAACACTAGAAGCTCACATTATGTTGAGTCAATATGGTCAATGGTGATGTAATAGTGGAGAAGATCTGAACAAACCGCATGCAATATCATGTCTTGTTTTTGAAAAAGAAAGATGGAACCATGAGGATGGATGAAACCTACTTCAGTTGCCGAGATTTAGAGTTTTCAGGGGTTGGTAGGCTATTATAGATAGTTTGTTCATAGTTTCTCCACTATTGCAACCCCATTGACCAGATTGACTCAATAGGATGTGGTTTTTCAATGGTCTGATAAGTGTGAGGAGAGATTTGAAAATCTCAATGCTCCGTTGACTTCGTTTCCTATGTTGACTCTACTCGAGGAGGGTTTGGATTAAATAGTGTATTGTGATGCTTCAGGAGTTGGATTGTGTGACGTCTTAATGAAGAAGGAGAAGGTGATTGCCTATGCTTCTAAATAGTTGAAGACCCATGAAAAGAACTATCCTTCTCATGATTTAAAACTAGCGATTGTGGTGTTTGTGTGCTTAAGTTATAACATCACTATCTATATCGGGTACATTGTGAGGTCTTCCCTGATCACTGGAGTCTTCAGTATATTTTCAGTCAGAGGGATCTGAATTTGAGACAGTGTAGATGACTTGAGTTTCTAAAGTACTACAACATGACTATCATATATCATCTAAATAAGTTCAATATGGTGGTCGATGTCTTGAGTAGGAAGGCTCATACCATGGGAAGTCTTGTTGCAATTAGTGCGGAGGAAACTGTTGGCTATAGATGTTCAGTGTTAAGCCAATAGTCTAGTTTGGATGCAAATTTAAATGGAGAGTGGTGATTTAATTGATTTTATTGAGTTTTGGTCTTCTTTGGTGGAGTAGATCCATGAGCATCAGCTTGATAATGAAAAGTTGTTTCTCATTCAAGATAAGGTGTTGAGAGGTGAAGAAAAGGAGGTTGTGTTTGATTTTGATTGTGTATTGAGGATCAAAAGTAGGATATATGTTCCCAAGGTGGACGAGTTGTTTATATTAATTCTAGAGAAGGCTCACTATTCTCGATATGTTATCCATCAGGGAGAGGTAAAGAGGTAGCACAATTTGAGTCAACATTATTGGTGGTGTGGCATGAAAAAAGATATTTCAGAGTTTGTGTCTAGGTTTTTGACCTGTTAACAGGTCAAGTGTGAGCATCAGTGGCTCAAAGGTGCGTCTCCGAGGATGCCCATTTCTACTTGGAAGTGTGAACGTATCACCATGGACTTGAATGTGGGTTTACCTAACACTGTGGGTGGCTATTACTCTATTTAGGTGGTCGTTGACAGGCTGACTATGTCTGCTCATTTCATCCAGTTTGAGTGAAGTATACTGTAGAGAAGTTAGCTCAGTTCTACATCATTTAGGTAGTTCGACTTCATGGGGTACTTGTTTCTATCATCTCGGATCGAGGTTCACTATTCACTTCTCACTTTTGGAGAGCCTTACAACATGGTTTGGGTATTTGGTTAGACATGAGTACAAATTTTAATCCTCAGACAGATGGTGAATCCGAGCAGACGATTCAGGTTTTGGAGGACATGTTTTAAGCATGTGTGATTGACTTTGGTGCTCAATGGGATCCGCACTTTCCATTAGTGGATTTTGCCTACAATAAAAGTTATCACTCTAATATTCAGATGGCCCATTTGAGTTGTTATATGGTAAGGGTTGTAGATCTTTGATCGGGTGGTTTGATTTAAGTGAGATGGACTCATTGGATACTGAATTTTCTTAGAGATGTCATAGAGAAGGTTCGTATGATTCAGGGTAGGTTGTTGACGGATCAGAGTCGATAGAAGATTTATGCAGATAGGAGAGTTTGAGCTCTTGATTTTATGGAGGGTGATCATGATTGGCTCAGAGTTTCACCCATGAAGGGTGTGATGAGGTTCGTGGAGAAGGGAACGCTTAACCTAGATTCATTGGTCCTTTCGAGATTTTGAGTAAAGTTGGAGAGGTGGCCTATAAGTTGGACTTGCCACCTAGGTAGTCAGTTGTGCGTCCCGTGTTTTATGTCTTCGTGCTTTGGAAGTATGTGCCTCATGTGCTTTCACTCGATTAAGTGGTGTTGGGTCCAGACTTATCATTTTAGGATGAGCCTATTGCTATTCTGGATAGGTAGGTTCAAAATTTTAGCACCAAAGAGATTGGTTCAATGAAGGTGCAGTGGAAGAATCGTCCAGTTTGAGAGGCGACTTTGGAGACAAAGTCCGACATGCGTTCCAGATATCCCAAATTTTCAAGGCTTCAAGTACCTTATTTTATTTTATGTTCGAGGACGAATATGGATTTTAGTGGTGGATAATGTAATTACTTGGAAGGCCATTTTTGAAATTATTTTAAATTACTATTTTACCCCTCTCGAGAGTTTCCCAAAGTCATTTTTGATCAGTTTGGGAAGTTGATTTTGAAATTTGAGTAAGAGGTTGAGAGTTTTGGAAGTTTTTAGTTTTGTAAGGCTTAAGTTAGTTAAAAGTGGTTTTTGGTGTCAATCAGAGTTTCGATTCTTGAAATGGAATTTCATCAGCTCCACTAGTTCTAGAATATGGAAATTGGTCTAGGAGAGTCGTCAGTTTCAGTTTCAGAGGTTTTTCGTGGATTTGAGGTGTTAAGTTTGAGGTTTGGGTCATTTTGGCTTTGGAGTTAATTTTGGTCAATATTCGGAGTTCAGATGCTCGCATTAGATTTTTGACAATTCTATTGGATTTGGGAGATAATTGTAGACCTAAAAGAGATATTGGTTGAATTTTCAGAGGTTCCGAGGTTAGTTTGGTCTTTTTGAGCATTAAGTTAGTTTATTGCAACTTTTATGGGTTTCCGTTCAAGGATACCTCAGTTTTGTATTTTGAAGGTTCAATTGAGCCTGGAACGTTAAGTTTAGTTGGGTAGAATATTTGGTATGTGTGATCGAGGTTTCAAACGAATCCCGAGGGTCTGTTGTGGAATTTTGTGCCATGTGTGATTTGTTGGTTTCTGTTTTCTAATGCAAGGGATGTTGTTCATCACGACCGCGTGACCTTCTATCATGACACAAAGTAGGCCCTAGGCGTAACATGGCGTATAGAATCCCAAGAGGTCCTACACAAACCATTTGGCATACATCATACAAGACAATAGAAATAAAGGATTTAAAAGATAACGTACATTTTATACATCCAAAAGAGTTTGGCAAGCGGAAGTCTAACATAAGTCTTAAAGACATCTAATACATCATAAGGAAAGTGATTTCGACGTAACTCATAAATCACAAACAAAGTCTGAAACTGAAATACAGAAAAATAAAAAATAAAAGAGTCTCGGTCCTAAGAACATGAGAAATCACCAATCTTTAAAAGCCCAAAAGGATCAACTAGCCATGAGTATGAGAGGTAGAAATGTCAGACCCTACATTAGTAAAATAATGTATGCACAAGTATGCATTAGTACATGAAATGTACTAAGTATGAGGCAATATGTTAAACATAGGCACGATAGCATGAATGACTTAAAAATGAGTAGGCATGATCATATTGAAACATTTGAAAGCTTTAAAGAAGAAATGACATGAAAATCATGAAATCATGGTGAAGTACATTAATATAAAGGACATAAGAAAAGCTTTGAAGAAAACATAATCATTTTATGGGATATTAGCTTTAACCGACAATAAGACCATGAGAGCTATATCATGGAATCCGGTATATCCCTCATACCAAGAGAAGGCGAAACTACTTGCCAAGTTAGAATCTGTACATATCATCATTTTCTAAAGTGGATCCACTAGCTAGGTCATTTAAGACAATCCTACGAGGGCACGTAATTTGAGACTATAGGTTGCTACTAGAGACTACCCTATTTGATCCTCCACCTCAAAGCCCTCTTGGTGCTAAGTCTAAATCCCAACGAAATAGATAAAAATTAAATATTAATTGAACATAGGTAAAGGCAATGATCAATACCAATCCATATATTTAAAGATCAAAACATAGAATAGCTCCTTAAACATAATACAACATAGATGAGAAAACCTTTCACCAATGTGAAATCATTTGTGAGAAATACCTTTCACAATCATGATCATCATAGTAAGTGAGAAATACTTTCACATAGTATTGATACTTTCCTTTCAAAGCATCCTCAAATCATTTATAATCATTTCATAAAAAACATGCATATCTTCATCATTTCATAATTCATAGATTCATGGGTTCATTATAGGATCATAGTTGAAAAAACATAATTTAGGCATGGGTCATTGAAATTTCAACTAAATATCATGGATTTACATCAATTCATGCATTAGAAGACTTAATTAACCATAATCAATCATAATTAGATGAAACTCACATTCATTGAATTGAAACCCTAATTTGATCAATTGAAAATTGAATCAGGAAATTGAAATCCTTGGGGACCCCATGGAGGAAAGGACTCCATGGGTGAATACACACATACCTTGATGCTAGAAGCCCAAAAAAAATGGAGGATTGGAGACTTGGATGAAACCTAACTCTTCTTCTTCCTTAGCCTTGAGAGAATTTGGAGAGTGAATTTGGTAAAGTTTAGGTAATTTAGGAGAATGAGTTGAAAATAGGTAATTTGGGGCTTAAAACCTTTATATAGGGCTTGGGGTAGAAGGTAAAATAACATAGTTTTGATTTGAAACAATTAGGGAAAAGGCTCAAAAGCCCTTGAAATTAATGGTCTACTCATTCCTACGGTTTGGACCTACGGTCTACGGACCATAATGGTCAACTATAGAAATGATCAGAGGCCCTTTATTTGACAACCTTTTGATAGACACAATCTACATTTCATAGGTCTTTCAACGATTCGTAGTAACCAACCGTAGAAACCAACTTTGACCCTTAAATTTTACTAAGTCTGGGACTCACTACAAGACCTATCTATGACTCGTAAAAAGAATGACGGGCCATCCTAGTGAATCGTACAAAGAGTACTGGGACTTGTTTTGAAAAATTTATGTTCCCTCTTCTTACGGTTGCCATCTACGGCTCGTAGAAGCTTTTACGGTCTGTAGATGGGATGCGTAAAACCAGACTTCAGTCCAAAATTCCTTTTTCAAATTCCTAGGTGTTACAATATTTCCCCCTTGGGAACATTCATCATCGAAGAAGTCTAACAGCCCAACAAGAATACAACTTCATTATCAAAACATATAAACAAGGAGGAACATCAACTCCAAGCTAAATCATATTCAAAACATCATTTCATGAGGCATATATGCAAATCACACTCAAATGCATATAATCATGAAGGAATCAATCATGTTACATCATTTTCTCAAAAATCAAGTTTTGCATGAGTATGCATGCATGAGGAAACATGAGAATAACTAAGACGTGAGGATGGACCATGAGGAACTTAATACCTCTAGCTAGAATAGAGTCAGAGGAAAGAGATGGGGATAACGGGACATCATATCGGCCTCGGTCTCCCAAGTAGCACCCTCAACTCTTTAATTCCTCTATAAGTCCTTTACGGACACAACTTCCTTGTTCCTCAATTTCTTAACTTGCCGGTCTAAAATCTCAACCGGAACTTCTTCATAAGAAAGACTCTTCTTTATACCAAGACTATCCAATGGTACAATAGATATCAGATCACCAATACATTTCTTCAACAAAAAGACATGTAAAACGGGATGCACTGATGCTAAGTCATTATGTAAATCAAGTTCATAAGCAATCTTACCAATACACCTTAAAATCTGATATGGGTCCACATAACGGAGACTAAGTTTCCCTTTCTTTTCAAACCTCATTCCACCCTTCGTGGGTGAAATTTTCAAGTAGACCCAATCATCTACCTCAAACTCAAGGTCTCTCCTTCTAATATCGGCATAAGACTTTTATCGACTTTGAGCCATTTTCAACCTTTCTCTAATAAACCAAACTTTCTCCATAGCCTCATGTACTAATTTAGGACCTACCAAAGCAACCTCACCAACTTCAAACCAACCTATAGGAGATCTACACCTCCTACCATAAAGAGCCTCAAATGGTGTCATTCCAATGCTTCAATGATAGCTATTATTGTAAGCAAACTCAATCAAAGGTAAATGATCATCCCAATTACCCTTGAAGTCAAGCTCTCAACATATCTTCCAAAGTTTGGATAGTACGCTCCTCTTGCCCATCCATGTAACACCCCGTGTTCAAAAAGGCCAAATTGCAGCTTTCCAGATGTTGCAGGTGCCAAACCACGCCAGCCACCCACGGCCCATGGATGTAACTACCTGGGGGTGGTGTAGAGGTCTAGGACCACGGCCAAACCTACGGACTGTAGGTCAGACCACGGTCTGTGGTCGGGGTCCGTGGTTTGAGACCCCAAAAATTGAGTCTGTGATGACCAACGACGGTCCACCAGGATGGACCGTAGGTCAGACCACGGTCCGTCGACTGGGGGTTCATCGGTGGCAGCTGTCAGTTATTTTTCAAGGTTAGTTGGGTCTTTTCCTAATTAATTAGTTCTTATACTATTTCATTTTGTCTATGTTTAGGACCCCTATATAAGCCTTTTAACCCCCAAATTCACCCCATTCTTCCAAATTCCCAAAAGAAGAACTGTCAAATAATTCTCTCTCTAGAAACTTGAAGAAGAAGAAGGATTCATCTCGAATTTCAAGCTAAGGTTTCAATTCCTCCATTGAAGGCTAGCATTTGGAGTCAAGGTATGATAGTTTTCATCCATGGATTCCTTTCATCCATGAAGTTCCCAAATTCTCTATTTCTAAAGGTAGAATTCCCTAATTGAGTTAGGATTTTCTTCAATTACCATGGGTTCTTTTGATTATTGATTTATATGACTGGATTATGATCTCTTATGCATAAATTGATGAAATATGATGATTTTATGATGATTTCCCCATAAACCCATGTAATCCCCCATGTTTTCAAGTTATGAACTATATGATGTGGGACTTTGATCTTCAAGGAAGAGTTTTATGAAATTAAGCATGTATTGCAAGCTTTACATATATTTATGATGAAATCCATATCTAACCCATATTTTCTAAGCATTTATGATTGAAAGTGGATTTTGAACCTCAAGAGGTAAATTATGGACTTATGCATTTTCTTATAAAATCTATGCAAATGTATTAAGGATACTTTGAAAGTAAAGTATCAATTATGATGATATTGTTGTATTGTTGAAAGGACATTCTCATAAACACATAATAGCATGATGTGAAAGGTTTTCTCACATAGAAAGGATTCTTTGGTTGAAAGTCTTTCTAACCTAAATGAATCAAGAGTAAGAGCTATCCTAATGAACTAGCTTGGATTAGTTGTACAAGGGCACCTCTTCATGAATAATGAAGTCAAGTAATAAATGACTATTCTGTGGGAATTTATGCTTAGCACCGAGTGAATATTGATAGTGAGATGGAAGCTCTCCCGTAGAAGAGGTCGGGTTTCCAAAGTAATCTCATGAGATGGAAGCTCCCCCGTAGTAGAGACCGGGTTTCTAGTAGCAATATCCTTATCCCATAACTATGTGCCCCCATAGGTTGATTAGCTAGTGGATCCACTTAAGCTAGAAGTTTGAGGTTCTACCTTCGGCAAGTAGAGCAACCCTTTTCGGTGTGGGAGACACCGGGGGATCATGTTATAGCTCACATGGTCTCATGTTGGTTAAGGCTAATTCCCCACAAGTAATAATGAACTAAGGTTACTTCAAGAAGTATCGCATATGAGTTCAAAGCTTTTAAAGAAGAAGTTAGCTTGCATTGACCATAATTTATGACTTATTGTTTATAACTCTTTCATATGATGTTTAGTTTGGTCAATTGCATGTCATGAAATGAAATGTCCCTTTTAGCATGATTTAAATGTTTTATGCATGGCTATCATACTTGGTACATTGTTTTCTACTAACGCATACTCTTGCCTACATTATTCCCAAATGTAGGGTGCGACACACAGGTTTCTGAGTCTCGTGGCTAGTAGTTGAGTTCGTGATTTCCCGAGCTTTGATGAGTCCTCATGCTTCGAGGACGGAGTTATTGTTTTCAGTTTCTTTCTAGTATTTCACTTTTGAACATGATGTATGGGCTAGTCCCAATTTCATTCTATTGTATTAGATGGCTATGATGAGACAAGAGTTTAGACTTCCACTTTTCGTTATAAAATGTTTTGGACTTGGACTATTGTTTTACTCTTAATGTTCTATTTCTTATGTTATGAGAGCTAAGTGGCTTGTATGGAGTCCTTCGGGGTTATATACGCCATGTTACATCTAGGGTGTACCCCTGGGTCGTGATAATCCATTTGAGGATAAAGGTCGTACTAAGCTTAACATGAGTACCAAGACCCTTTTGGAAGGATTTCCAAAACTGAGAAATAAATTGGGTACCACGATCGGAGATATGGATAGGGGTAGTCTATGCAACCTAACCATCTCCCTTAGATATAACTTAGCATAGTCTTCCGTCGAATAAGAAACCTTGACGGGAATGAAATGAGTTGACTTCGTCATACGGTCTACAATAACCCAAATTGAGTCATGTTGTCACCGAGTGCAGGGTAAACCAATAATAAAGTCCATCTTCATATCTTCCCACTTCCAGGTAGGAATGCTAATATCTTGGGACAAGCCTCCCGGCTTTTGATGTTCAACTTTCACTTGTTGGCAATTAGGACACTTAGCCACAAATTCCGTAATATCCTTATTCATCTCATTCCACTAATTGACCTCCCGTAAATCACGTTACATCTTGGTGGCTCCTAGGTGAATGGAATATCAAGATCTATAGGCTGAATATCAAGATCTATAGGCTTCTGATAAGATTTTCTCTCTCAAGTCGTCAACATTGGGAACACACAAATTATCTTGATATCGAAGTACACCATCTCCCCCTTGGGAGAAAGCCTCAACGGAATTTTTGAGCACCACTTCCTTCGATTCAACCAAAATTAGATCAAGACCCTGCTTGGCTTTCACATTCGACACAAATGACGATTCTGAACCATCAAGAACCATAATACCACCTCCATTAGATCAACAAAATGAATACCTAATCGGTCCAATATATGAACATCTCGAACCAACTCATTTTTATCATCCTCAATATGAGAAACACTTCCCATTGATAGCCGACTAAGAGCATCAGCCACCACATTCCCCTTACCAGGGTGATAGAGGACACTCATGTCATAATACTTTAGCAACTCAAGCCACCTCTTTTGACAAAGATTTAGATCCTTTTGCTTGAACACATATTACACTCTTGTGGTCGGTAAAGACATTAATATGAATACCATATAAGTAATGCCTCCAAATCTTTAAGGCAAAAACAACCAGCGCTAGTTCCAAATCATGGGTAGGATAGTTCTTTTCATAAATCTTAAGTTGTTGGGAAACATAAGTAATAAGTTTCCCATTTTTCATAAGGACACACCCTAGTACAATCCTTGAAGCATCACAATAAGCAACAAACTCATTGGATCCTTCTGGTAGAGTTAACACCGGAGTGGAGGTAAGTCTATCTTTCAATTCTTGGAAACTCTTTTCACACGCTTCCGATCATAAGAACTTAACCTTTTTTTGGGTCAATGCCATCAATGGAGATGCAATCGAAGAAAATTCTTCCACAAATCTTCTATAATAACCAATCAAACCCAAGAAACTTCGAATATCTGAAGGGGATAAAGGTCTAAGCCAACTCTTAACCACATCCGTCTTCTTGGAATCTACCTCAATACCCTTACCGAAAATAATGTGACCAAGAAAAGCCACGAATCTCAACCAAAACTTACGTTTACTAAACTTTGCAAAGAGTTGTTGGTCCTTGAGGACTTGTAACATAATCCTCAAATGAATGGCATGCTCGTCCTTACACCTTGAGTAAATCAAGATGTCATCGATAAACACAATCACAAACATGTCTAGATACTGTCGGAACACTCTATTCATCAAGTCCATAAATGCGGCCGGAGCATTAGTCAAACCAAATGACATAACTAAAAACTCATAATGACCATACCAAGTTCGAAAAGTCATCTTTGAAATATCATTTTTCTTCACCCTCAATTGTTGATAATCCGACCGGAGGTCGATCTTAGAGAAGTAACTCACACCTTTGAGTTGATCAAACAAATCATCTATGAAACAATTGGAGATAGACGAGTGCCGTCACATTTATTTTTAGATCGTGAAACATGAAATCTCGACCATTATTGAAAATGAACGTGTTAAGAGAGGATGGAAATTATGAATAAGGACATAGTCATTTATGATTTAATAAATACCACAACTCACCATTTTGGAGGTTTGAAAGAAATAAGAAATTTTACTTTGACATAAATGATCATTGATCAATTACTTTTAGTACATTACAAATTATGTGGTATGTTTTATTATAAACTACCAAATGGGAAAAAGAAAGAAATGATATTTGGCCACATAAATTTTTCATTGATTATGTATCTCTATTACGTCAAAAATATTTTGCCAAGTATTAAAAAAGGGGAGAAGTTATTAATGACAAAGTAAATCGAGAAACAAGTTTTGTTTGTAATTATTTTGAGCATTAAAATGATAATATAAATTTCTCCTTGAAGGAGATGTTCACCACATAGGCAATATTATGAAATATGTGGTAGTATTCAAAGTTAATTGTGAGCTTCGGTGAGCTGATGTGCTACTACCTAAAGAAATAAAATTATTCATGATATTGAAATTGTAGTAAGTCTCAAAAGAAACTTTTTAAGTTTCAAAGAAATTGTCAAAGAAAAAATTATATTGAGACTATAAAATATAGGAAGATTTAAGATCTTCATATTACTACCATCAAAATGGGTTATAAATATTTATGTAAAATATTATCCATTTCTTTATGATGTTAGTGGTACATAAATATGGGCATGATGATGGAATCACATACCAAAGTAAACTAAAAGTTTATTAGAATAATTATTAGTTGGCATGATCGATTGACCATCACAATTTAAATATGATGCGAAAGTAATTGAGAATTCATGTGGTTATATATTGAAGAAATAATAAATTCTTCAGAAATTTTCTTGTGTTGTTTGTTCTCATGATAAAGTTATCATTGTACCAGTTAAGATTGAAATTTCATCCCCTGAATTTTTTTAATGTATGAAAAGGTGAATATGGTCCGTTCACCCACCATGTGGATCATTTACTATGATTTTAATAGATGCATCTATGGTATGGTAATATGTACTTTGTCATCAACTTGCAATTTGATTTTTGCGAAGGTTGTTTGCTCGAAGTGTTAAATAAAGAGCACATTTCAAATTATAAAATTATATTGATGAGGTTGGTTTATATCCAAGTGATTTAAGCAAAAAATATTTACCTTCAAATATACCAAAATCATTGGTTATGAGAATAATACACCCAGAAGAAATTTGGTATGATATACGCTATTTAAAATGTAGCATCACACGTATCAAGCCAACAAGGTTCCCCCTATCACAATAGGTTCAGGATCAGAAACTAAATAATTCTCATCTAGAAATTTAAATGTACGGTATATTATTCAATTGCTCCATCACTACACAATGCATAAAGATGATTCCCCAAATAAGATTGGAAGAATATTAGATTCTTTAATATTAAGGGGAAAGATAATAATGAACTGAAGAATAAGTTATACATAATGAATTATCATTGGTATGATCCTCGTTGAAAAGATAATTTAAGTCAATTGTCAGATACATTTGTTGACCTATGTTATAATCTAGTTATAAATTTTCCAATGAAAAATTCTCGAGGAACATGATTTATGGAACTCTTAAAGCGCGTTAGATTAATCGATTCGAAAGATAAAACGTTTTGATAAAGAAGACGAGCAAATGATCGAGATGGCCATAATAATGAGGCAAGTTCTTTAGAAAGAGCACCATGATATAATACTTCCTAAAACTTTGGCAAAGGTTCAGTTACCTGAAAATGATGAAAAATAAAGAGAGTTCGACAAGTTATGTCACATTAGAATCGATATCAAATAACCTTCGATAATATCTTTAATAAAATATAGCGCTCAACACTATAAATGATAATGAGGATCATGATTTTAAATCTGACAAATAGTATGGACAGATAAACGAATGGCCAAAGAAAATGCACAATTCAAGAATATTTTATTTAACGTGGAAAAGTGATGTCCGAAACTTATAGTCTATATATCAAAATACAATTTATGTGTGGGTACAAATGAATTATTTTGCGACAAGTAAAATCATAAAATATAAAGTATGAATTGTGCCTTGGGCATAAAGGTATTTCACAAAAGTCCTGACATTAATGTATGGAGACATGTTTCCTATGATGGATCCAATGAGATTTCGTTCAGTCTGACAATATATGAAAAACTTGAATACGTATAATGAATGATTTTCATGTCTAGCTAGAGAGTAAATGTTATATGAAAATTCTTGAAGGATTTGAAAGAGTTTTGTCATGACTCAAAGTACACCCTATACGTGACATGGCGTATAAGACCCCGAGAGGCCCTACACAAGCCACATGACATACCTACAACACAACATAATAGAAAATATGAGAATTTAAGAAGAGAGTCACATATCATTAAAGAGTGACACAAAAGCAGAAGTCTAATCATAGTTTTGACAAGCCATTCTAATACATCAAGACTGGTTGGGATGTAACTCTCAAAAAAATACAGATATAAAACAATTTAAACATAGATGACAATTGTCCTTGGAACATGAGGACTCACCAAGTCTTCAATCTACAAAGCAATCCACTATCCACGAGTGGGAGGAGGAAGATCGTCGGACCCTATATTATTTAAACAATGTAGGCACAAGTATGAATTAGTACATCGAATGTGCTAAGTGTGAGGGATATGCATAATAACATAAAACATGATCATAAAAGGACATAATTGAAAACATGATGTGCATGACCAAGCTAAACATAGTAAAACCTTTAAAAAAGAATCATAAATCATGAACATGATCAATGAATCTTAAAATCATCTTGAAAGCTTCATAAAACCTTAAAAGTAACTTAGTTCATTTTTGTGGGATATTTATCGTTAATCGACATACACCATGTGAGCTATATCATGAAATCTGGTGTCTTTCTCTCACACCAAAAGAAGATGTCCTTACTTGCCAAGCCAAGGAACTTAAATTTCTAGCTTTGGTGGATCCGCTAGCTATGTTACTTAAGACAGTCTTACGGGGGAACGTAGTTAGGGACAAGGAGATTGCTACTACAGATCCGACCTCTACGGCAGAGCCTTCGTCTCAATATCCTCTCGGTGCTAAGTAAAATCCAAATAATATATATATATATATATATATATATATATATATATATATATATATATATATATT
>JAJONR010010564.1:0-20299 GCA_029582245.1 Solanum etuberosum
CAATCTTTCATGAGAGAACAAAACACTTTGACATAGATTGTCACTTTGTAAGGGAGAAAATACTAGAAGGGCTAATTCAGACACAACACATTGGAACAAAAGAACAACAAGCAGACCTTCTAACTAAAGGATTATGCAAGCCTCAACATGATGCACTGATCGACAAGCTTGGAATGAAAAATGTATTTTACAATTCTTAGCTTGAGGGGGAGTGTTGAGGACATAGTTAATTAACTATAGTGTAGACTTGATTAGTTAGTTAGTTAGTTATACAAAGTTAGTTAGAAAAGAATCTTAGTTAGTTAGGAATTACAGCTGTCAAAGTATTCATTCATACTTGTATATATATGTGAAATCAACATGTAATCACAAACTTTGAATGAATAGAGTCACATTCATTCTCTCCAATTCTCTCTAAGATTTCTGAACTCCCATTAATGGAGTCTCTCAACAAACAGTAATCTGTATGGTGTTATTAAAATATAGGAATATTGGAGAGGTTCGTTGTCTGAAAAGGAGTGATATAGTTGAAACATTTGCTGATGCTTTGCCTCCAAAGACTATACGTTTTGGATGCGATATTGTGTCTGTAGAAATGGATCCTATCACTTCCTTATCGAGTCTTCTACTTTCTAATGGAAAGCGTATTGGTGCTAAGGTACTCTTTCTCTATTTGCTCTTTCCTCTTTTATGAATTCCCTTGACAGTGGAAATTTCTGATGTATTGATGGTAAGGGTGGCTCAATAAAATAGAATTTGATTACATTATGTTTGAATGATCGTTGCAGGTTTTGATCGGGTGTGATGGATCGAGGTCAATAGTGGCAGGTTTCCTTGGATTAAAGCCTGCAAAAACATTTAGGACTTGTGCAATCAGGGGTTTAACAAGTTATCCCTATGGTCACTCATTTCCTCTCGAATTTGTCCGTCTCATAATTGGCCAAACCGCAGTTGGGAGACTACCGATCACTGATAAGTTGGTACATTGGTTTGTTGCTGTTCAACAGGGAACAGGTATGGTAATCCAATTTGATGCCTCTTGTTATAATGTGACTTCAATTTTGATACTTTTCATGATTCCACAAATGAGTTTTATCTCCATCTTGTGTCCATCTATCTTGTTTTCTGTATCGTCTGATTGATTTTGTGCACATTCAGATGCCAAGTTCCCACAAGATACAAAAGTTATCAAACAAAGAGCCATTGAGGCAATAAGTGGTCATCCAGCTGATGTACAAGAAATGATACAAAAATGTGACTTGGATTCTCTGTCATTTGCTCACTTGAAATATCGCGCACCATGGGACTTAATGTTTGGAAATTTTCGGGAAAAAACAGTAACGGTTGCTGGAGATGCAATGCATGTTATGGGTCCATTCCTTGGGCAGGGAGGTTCATCAGGAATAGAAGATGCAGTGGTGCTTGGAAGAAACTTGGCAAAGACGATTAACGGAAGTTGTTTTGATCATGAAGAGGCATTGGATCAGTATATAAAAGAGAGGAAAATGAGGGTGGTAAAACTAGCAACACAATCTTATCTGACTGCCCTTCTTATTGAGAATAGACCAATGCTCACTAAAATTGTCGTCGTTGCTGTGATGGCCATTTTCTTCAGAAACCCAAGTGCTCATACTCAATATGATTGTGGTCTCCTCTAATACCAATAGCTTTGACACTAAGGGGTCGTTTGTTTGGTGTGATGGACAAGAGGAATTAATCTTGGGATAACTTTTGAGTGGCTTTTGATTCATTGTTTGCTTGTAAAGGTCCCAGGATTAACAATTAGTCCTGGGATAAGTTATCCCTCACGGGATGGTATAGTAATCCCAAGATAACTTATCCTGGGATAAGGTGTGTAAATTAACAAAACTATCCCCTTAAACTCTCTTTTATACATCACTTTTACATTCATACACATTAACATAATTTTTAACTACATTTATACTTAAGAACATTAGCAAACTTAATTATTCGTTGTTTTTATGATAAATATATTTTTCTATTAAAAATTTACATTTTATAAATACAATTTTTATTCATGAATATATTATAAGTTGAATTTATTTAATTCTTATTTTTATTTATATTTTGATTTCTCTTAAAATGTTCACTCCACTACTAAATTACATATTTTTTATTAAATAGTTTATTCCTCACTTAAAAATTATATTTTATCTATAATTAAAATGTAGATAACTTTAATAATAAATTTTATTTTACTTTAATAAACTTAAAATGAAAGTTTTATTTTTAAGCTAAATAAAATGAAAATTTTATTTTTAAGCTAAGTAAGATGAAAATTTTATTTTTAAGCTAAATAAGATGAACATTTTATTTTTAAGCTAAATAAGATAAACGTTTTATTTTTAAAACATACGGCCCAATCATGGAAATGCGCACACAAAAATATTCAAGCTAAATAAGATGGAAATTTTATTTTTAAGAATGAATAACTAAAGTTTGCAAAGAAAATATTTTTTTAAAAAAACTAAATAAGGTGAGGATATTTTTGTAAACATACAACTTATTCTTTAAAATTATACAATGAATATTACTTTGAATATGACAAACCAAACAAGCAATAAAAACTAATCCCAACATAACTTATCCCAGCATAACTTGTATTCAAACCAAACGACCCCCAAGTGTTTTGCCAGAATCTGCTTTTGTATCCATCATAGCTTTACCACAAGTATTGTAATATCTTAGGCCTTTTGGATGAGGTTATTCATAATGTATTTGCTGGCTCAGAGGTTAAACAACTTTAGAACAAAGTCCATTCTCTGTTTTTGATGGGCTCATATTACCATAATGTTTCAATGTATACACAACAACTAATATGTCCATTGTTATAGTAATGCAAGATCCCCAAATATATCAGAGAGTTCCTTTTACACATTATTTTTTTACTGATAGAAACTAAAGATCCAGATGAAATTCATGGCATATTTGAGTAGATATATGGTAAAACATACGGACTCAATGAGGAGAAACAAAGAGAACTGTAACGATCCTCATGATTGTTTTGTGTATTTAGTTTTTTTTTTTCCGTTTTGACCCTTCTTGTAGCTTCATTGTGTCTTATATGACTTGAAGAGAAGGGTGATATGATTCTCGAGGTGATCAGATGAGTTTCAACATTGTGGTAATATAGCAATAGGTAACATAAAAATGGGAATACATTCAATTTGTTTAGAACCATTTTGAAATTGCTAACTCACAGTCCCAAAAAACACAGGTGTTAACACTTCTAACCAGACAACCAACATGAAATATTTTCATTGCGTCTTCCTGTCAAATTCCTCCCCAGGTTACCAAAACAGGTAGTTCAATATGCATCCGAAAACTGTTAATCGTATCACACACGTCAACACAGACTTTGTAACTTTAGAAACATCCAAGTGATGAACATATTCACCATTAAGGAAACCACACGTTTTACGAAATTGGCCAATTCAATGCCTTGTTTAACAAAACTCATTGAAAACAGAGGCATCAGTCTGCATTCGTAGACTCAAATGGAAAATAGAACAGTTCTGCCCGTGTGGAAGCTCTGGGGAAACGCATCAATTTTATGGTGATATTCCTTTCTTCCTTGGAATCAATGGCTATCCCTTGCTGAATGCACATCCTTACAAGAGATGGAGTGCAAGCACATAATAGCTTAACAAAAAACACTTCAGTTTTTGAACACTTAAAAGAACTGATGGTCACATACTCGAGCTTGTTAAGTGGTCTATTCAAGCAGGTTGGTGTCTCCAAATATTTCATAATTGTTTCAGCATTGTCATCGCTACCCTCGACCTAATGTATAGAGAATTACCAAGAAATTTTAACTTCTCAAGTTCAAATATATGAAGAGCAAAGATGAAACCATATAATAATTATATCCATTGCACGACAACATATATGTACTATTTCTTACCGTAATCTGAAGTTTACTCAAATTAGGAAAACTCTTGATTAACGGTAGAGCACAAGAAGTCTGATCCACTTTGTTGAACTCAACACCTAAGTGTAGACACCACAAGCAGTTGAGAGTGGGAGGAAGCTCATCCAGAACTATAATTAGAATCCGATGAATACAATCACTATATATTAAATATTCAAGTGAAACAACACGTCAATTTCTTACCTCAAGGACCAAGGGACCCAAATAAAGTTGTTCAAGTGAAGGAAAGCTAAATAGAAACTTTTCCAAGGTTGATATTTCATCATGTTTTGGATTATCCTCCACTTTTTCCAATTCAATCACCAACAGGCTCAGTTTATTGCAATTCATAAAGCAATTTAGATCAAGATAGTGACCCACAAGAACAACCAAGGACTCCAACTGTGGTGAAACCATCTTCAAGTATTGAGTGCCACAACAGAACATCAAGACTAAATCCACAAGAAGGGGAACATCGATAACACAAAACTGGTTGGTTGGCACAAATGTTATTCTTTCTAGATGAAGATTCGTAAGATTCAGAAAGCCAAGAAAATAAGTTGGTGGTTTGAAGACACAGTTGAAGAGTTCCAAGTGTGTCAAGGTCAGACAATTAAATACATAAGAAGGCAGCATATAAGTTTTATTATCGGACATATTAATAGTTAGCTCCTTGACACCATTTTTGGTGACATAACGCATCCATCTATTAATACTAGCATATGAAGACAAATTTATTCCTGAAACGTCAAGAACAAACTTCACAATGTCTCCAACATGCTGTAAGAGAATCTTATTCTAAAAATAGTTGCAGATTTTGCTGTCAACTTTTTGCAAAAATAGTTCTTTAGCACTAGATATGGAAGTGAGACCCAAATATTTCTCCATTTACTAGACAGAATACTAGTTCTTGCTGCATCGTGAACCGGCAAGAGCTCAAGGATACGATCGACCACGTTTCTTGGCAAAGCAATGATTATATCTTCTTTTTCCCCTTCCACAGCAGCTCTTTTACTAGGTTCTAGAATTAGTAAAAATAATCTCTTAAAATTTATAATCCAAAAAAATACTAGAAAGAGGAAAAGAGAGAATTTTATACCTTGTTGAGTCATGCTGGCTGATTCAAAAATAGTAACAAAATGCTCAGACGTTGCAACGCCGTATTAAGAAGAAAGTGAAATGCCCGGCAAAGAAGACGTTACTGCAGTGACAAAGCGCACGTTACCAAGCAATTGAGAGCGAGGAAATGCCAAGGTGAAACCCTAGATTTTAGGGATTTTTTGGTTCGGGTTGCTCATTTGTTTTCATTTCCATTAAAACGTTTGAATATTAAATACTACTTCTGTCTCAATTTACGTGATTTATTTTCTTTTTTAGTCAGTTGACATATTTCTGTATTAAGTAACAATTTAATTATAAAATGTTTATTTTATCCTTAATGAAATGATTTACAGTCACACAAATATCTATCATTCATTTTGGACCACAAATTTTAAAAGTTTTCTTTTTTTCTTAAATTTTATGCCGAATCAAACAACCTCACATGAAATGGGACGGAGGGAGTACTTAATATAGCTTGTTTTTCTATAAAATTTGTCTTTATTGAGAAAAGAATAAATATAAAATTAAATTAATGTTATATCAATAAAATATTTTAAAATTTAAATATGGATTGATGGTAGGGGTGGTCAAAATCGATCTGTAATCGATAAATCAACCGTAAAATTGGCTTATTGGTATTGGGTTATCGAATAAACGATTGATGGACGTATTAGAATTTTATAATTAACGGCTTATTGGTGTGGGGAAAATTATTCAATTTCCTTATAGGATAAACCGTTAACCCATTAAGGGTCTGTTTGGAAAGTCACCCTGGTAATTGAATTTGGTGTAATTGGGTGTAATTACACTCTCCAATTCATAGGGAGAGGCTGCGAATTGCTGGTAATTACATGGTGTACTTACCAACTGATTACTTTTTAATTTCTTCTTTTAATTTTTTTGTTTTAATTTTTTATTTCTATTATTCTAAAAATTTCTAAAAGTTTATTTTATATTTTATATTATTATATTTCATTTTCTTCTCATTCTCAACCTTACTTCACATGATTCTATGCAATTTTTTCGTATTATCTATTTCTTTATGCCATGCTTATTTTCTCATTAGCATAATTTTATTAGTATTCTAATTTTTAAATTAAAATAGAATTTATTTTTAAATAAGGTTATAGACTTACGTTTTTTTTTTTAAATAAAAAAAAAATCATATTTATGTATGCTATGTTGAAATTTGCGATAAGAGTATTATGTTAAATTTTTTGTTTTGAATTTATAACTTATGTTATATTTTTCAGTTTCATTTGTTTTAGTAATATTGAATTCACATTGCAAGTCATTTTTTAATTAGATTATTTTTTTGTTAAACATTTTAATAATTCATTACATTTTATTTATATATTAATCTTTTTATCAAACATGCATTTCACGATGTTCGTAGAAACTTCATACTTTTAGTTTTTATGATCAATTCAATTGAAATATATTAATTTGAAAAAATATAAATCAATTATTTTTTCATAATATTAGTTAAGGACATATGCTTATTAATTAATATATATCTTAAATATTTAATTTAATATCATTTATAAAGTTTCTTATTTGTCTAGTATAAAGTTTATTTTTAAAATTTAATATAATTTTATGATTGCAATTGTGCATCCAAAGTCCAAACAGAACATGTGTAATTACACTGTGACATTCAAACAGGACATGTGTAAATACAGTGTTGTAATTACAGTGTAATTACACTGAGGCAAACAAACATGTCAGTGTAATTACTAGACTGTGTAATTACTAGGCTGGGTAATTACACCAATTCCAATTATCAGGTGGCTTTCCAAACAGACCCAGAGTTACCATACTTACACTTTTATCTTAGATATATTAGCCTCATGTAATATTTTGCCATATATATAATCATATATTGTTAAAGCCGTAAAGATAAAAATTGAAAAAAACTATTTACTTTTCTATTGTAGTAACTATTATAATATTATAATACTATTAGGGGTCAGTTGGTTTGAATACAAGTTATGCTGGGATAAGTTATGCTGAGATTAGTTATGATGAGATTAGTTTTTATTGTTTGTTTGGTTTGTCATATTCAAACTTATATTCATTGCATAATTTCTAAGAATAAGTTGTTTGTTTACGATAATACCCTCCATCTTATTTATTTATTTATTACAGTTACTTTGCAAGCTTTAATTAGTTATTCTTTTTAAAAAAAATAAAATTTCCATTTTATTTAATTTAAATATTTTGTGTGTGCATTTCCATAATTGTACCGTGTGTTTTTAAAATTAAACTTTCATGTTATTTAACTTAAAAATAAAACTTCCATCTTATTTAGCTTAAATATTAAATTTTCATCTTATTTAGCTTGAAAATAAAACTTTCATCTTATTTAGTTTAAATCTAAACATTCATCTTATTTAGCTTAAAATAAAACTTTCATTTTAAATTTATTAAAGTAATAAAAAATTTATCATTAAAGTTATCTACATTATAATTGATATATAAAATATAATTTTTAAGTGACTAGTAAACTATTTAATTAAAAATATGAAATTTAGTAGTGGAGTGAACATTTTAAGAGAAATAAAAATAAAAATAAACATAAGAATTAGGCAAATAAATTCAACTTATAATATATTCATAAATAAAAATTGTATTTATAAAATATAATTTTTTTAATAAAAAAAAAAATTATCATAAGAACAACTAATAATTAAGGTTGTGAATGTAATTATAAATGTTGTGAAAAATTATGTTAATATACATGAATGTAAAGTGGTGTAAAAAAGAGAGTTTTAAGGGGGGCTATTTTTGTTATTTTACCTACTTTATCACAGGATAAGTTATCCTGGGATTACTATTCTACCCCCAGGTAAGGATAACTTATCCCAGGAATAATTGTTAATCTTGAGATAAGTGATCTTAGGCATATTTATGCACCTAATAACCAATTTATCCCATATATCTAGCTAAGTTTGTGAGCAAATTCCTTATCGAAAGTGAAATTTTAGAGTCCATTGATTGTGTTTCCTCTAACCAATATGATTAGATGTTGCAAGGTGCAAAGCAAGGAAAAGGAGCGAAAAAGGACACCATGCATGAGGTCGGAGAATAGAAGTCGAAGTTACTAAGGAGAAATGACCAAGAAGCTGGAAAAATACATTGTGAGGGAGCACCTTCGCGTCGCGGAGCTGAAGCCAGCATGTGAAAAACGAATTTTACAAAACAGTGGAATGCGCGATGGAAGCGCGTCGCGGAGTTGGCTCAAGCTATTCGAAATGTGCAGCGAGGGAACAGGTCCGCGTCGCGGACCTGGACTCCAGATTTGTATCATGTGTTTTATTTCAGACTATAAATAGTCCAGCTGTATTATTTTATCATTATTGAGTTTTTGAAAAATGGGAGAACACGATTTGGGCGATTTTGCTGACTATCTCTAGGGCTTTTCTTCTACTCTTTTATTTTGGTAAACACTTTTATGATCCTTGAACATTATTTGATGATGAATCATACTATGAGTAGCTAAATTCCCTTATTCTAGGGTTGTAGCTACGATTAATGGCATAATAGTATTTACTTCTAGCATGAGATGGGTTTTCTTATGATTTATGCTTACATTCTTGTTTAACTATTTTGATGATTGATCACCATTAAAATAAACTCATTGTCTGCTCTTGAACTCAGAAGACGAATAGACCAAGAAATGTTAGAAGCGTGTTCATTCTAGGGTAAAACCTAGAGTGTTTCGTATATAGGATAGGATTATACATATATGCCTCGTTTGATTAATGTGCATGATGATAGCTTAATGCTCCGCTATTGGTTCATGCCTATCCCCGCTCAACGATGTAGTTAGGCTGTCAATGGTGATAGGTGATTGGAGGTCGGGAGATCATGATCGTAAAATCAACCTTGTGAATCAATAATGAGGTTAACCTGTCGAATGCTAGGATAAGTTATTATTATGTTTGAAATCGGTGCATGCTACAACCCTGGAATTTTTCCCAAATTGTGAAATCCCCTTTTGTAACTGATTTAATTGTAGTAATTAATATTTGCAACTGATTAACTTATTTGATACAAACAAATTCCTGAAATCGTTTGTCGCATAAGTAAATTTATTTTAGTTACAATAAAGTTAGTATTTGTTGATTTAAAGTCCTTTGGGTTCGATAATTCGGCTCGAAAGAGTCGCTGTACAACTTGAGCAACCACGTACACTTGCGTGTGCTTCTGGACGCAACAATAAGTTATCCCAGCTTTTGCAACCAAACAACGGATTAAAGGCCACTTAAAAGTTATCCCAGGATTAAGTTCTTTTATCCATCACACCAAACGACCCCTTAATCTATATATTTTTTGAAATATAGAAAAAGTTTAATAATTTAACTGCATTTAAAATAGTGAAAAGAAGTCCTTTTTTAATGTGCGTTCATGAAAAAAAGTAGATGTTAGCCAATCCACCGCCCGATAATTGTAAATCTGTCATCTAATAAATCGATATCTTATTGTTTGGCTAACAGATTAGTAAATTTAAAAACCGATCTGATAGGCCAAATCGTTTAGTGAAATTATCTGTATGATCCGCCCGATAAGCAGCCCTAATTGATTGTGGTGATGAATAGCAATGGTGATTGTTTGTCAATTTGGAATGGTGTTGACTGATGATGTTGATTGTGCATAGTATCTTATGATATAGTGATTGACAATAGTAATTAGAAGTGTTCACGGTTTAGATAAAAATCGATTGGCAGTAGTGATTAGAGGAAAAGAGAATTGTATACCTTGTTGAGTCATACTAGCTGATTAAAAAATGGTGAAACTAGAACAGTACCAAAATACACAGAAGTGGCAATGTCATATTAAGAGAAGAGTTGGAAATTCCCGGCGAAGAAGTGAGAAAGCGCAGGTTACCAGCAACAGAGGGAGGAAAAGTAGGTTTGACATGTGATTTGGATCTGTCAAACCTCAAGAGTGATTTGGATCATTGGATGGATTCTAGCATTTTGGAAAATAGGTTTGACCTGTCAATACGACCTCAAATTGGTGTTTTGATGATTTCAACAGGCCCAAAACATGTTTTACCATCAATCTGTATATTTGGTTTGCATCTGGAAGGTTCCGAAGTAATTCCAAGGAGTGGATTGAAGTTTTGGTTGAAGTTTGATTTTTCTAGTTTTGTTGTCTTCTAGTGCCAGTAACTCCTCCGCGTTCGCGAGGAAGGGCCGTGTTCACGAAAAAGGAGGGGATCATTGGTATTCACATTCAAAAATTGATTATAAATTTGGGGTTTTAATACCTAGAGTTGAATATTGATATTTCTTCAATTTGGGGATTTATTAGTGCTCAGATTTCAATAACTTTTTGGCGCATAAGCTTTTGACCTTATTGGTAAATTAGTTTCGGTGTAAAATTTACGATTTGATCTTGGGGGTTGACTTTTGAGCCCGGGATAAAAGTATAGCAATATATATGTCTACGGACTCATATACAAAGAAAAAAGAAGCAAAATTTGAATCTGCATGTGCTTTGCAAAATAGCCCCAAAACCAAGAATCTTTCCCTGCAATTCTTGGGCTATATCACTCAACTTCCTGTCAAATTCCTTCGTTAGTTAAAAAACAGTTAGCTAAATATGCATATGTCAACACAGATTCTTAACTTTAATAACATCCAAGTGATGAACATATTTGTCATTAAGGAAACCACACGTTTTACGAAATTGGCCAATTCAATGCCTTGTTTAACAAAACTCATTGAAAATAGGGGCATCAGTCTGCGTTCGTAACCTCAAATGGAAAATAGAACAGTTCTGCCTGTGTGGAAGCTCTGGGGAAACGCATCAATTTTATGGTGATATTCCTTTCTTCCTTGGAATCAATGGCTATCCCTTGCTCAATGCACATCCTTACAAGAGATGGAGTGCGAGCACATAATAGCTTTACAAAAAACACTTCAGTTTTTGAACACTGAAAAGAACTGATGGTCATATACTCGAGCTTGTTAAGTGGTCTATTCAAGCAGGTTGGTGTCTCCAGATATTTCATAACTGTTTCAGCATTGTTGTCGCTATCCTGTACCTAATGTATAAAGAAATACCAAGATATTTTAGCTTCTCAAGTTCAAATATATGAAGAGCAAACATGAATCAAATCATAAATATATCTAGTGTACGACAACATATATATACCCTTTCTTACCATAATTTGAAGTTTACTCAAATTCGAAAAACTCTTGATTAACTGTAGAGCACAAGAAGTCTGATCTACTTTGTTGAAATCAACACCTAAGTATAGACACCACAAGCCGTTGAGCTTGGAAGAAAGCTCATCCAGAACTATATTTGCGTTCAAAAGCTTTCAGACAAATATAATAATTAGAATCTGATGAATACAATCAATCACTTTTTCCAATTCAAGTGAAACAACGCGTAAATTTCTTACTTCAAGGACCAAGGAACCCAAATAAAGTTGTTCAAGGGAAGCAAAGCTAAATAAAAACCTTTGTAAAGTTGATATTTGATCATGTTTCGGATTATCAACTACTTTTTCCAATTCAATCCCTAACACACTCATTTTTTCACAATTCATAAAGTAATTTAGCATGAGATAGTGACATTCAAGAACAAACAAGGACTTCAATTGTGGTGAAACCATCTTCAAGTATTGAGTGCCTTAACAGAATATCAAGGCTAAATCCACAACAAGGGAAACTTTGATAACACAAAACTGGTTGGTTGGCACAAATGTTATTCTTTCTAGATGAATATTTGTAAGATTCTGAAAGCCAAGAAAAGAAGTTGGTGGTTTGAAGACACAGTTGAAGAGTTCCAAATGTGTCAAGGTCAGACAATTAAATACATAACAAGGCAGTATATAAGTTTTATTATCCAACATATTAATAGTTAGCTCCTTGACACCAGGTGACATAACGCATCCATCTATCAATACTAGCATATGAAGACAAATTTATTCCTGAAACGTCAAGAACAAACTTCACAATGTCTCCAACATGCTGTAAGAGAATCTCATAAACTGTAATTTTAAAAACAGTTGTAGATTTTGCTGTCAACTTTTTGCAAAAATAGTTATTTAGCACTAGATATGGAAGTGAAACCCAAATATCTCTCCATTTACTAGACCAAATACTAGTTCTTGCTGCATCGTGAACCAGAAAGAGCTCAAGGATATGATCAACAACGTTTCTTGGCAGAGCAATGATTATATCTTCTTTTTCCCCTTCAACAACAGCTCTTTTACTAGGCGCTAAAATAAGTGAAAATAATCTTATTAGGCTTAAAACTTCTAATAAAAAAAAAGACAAGAAAGAGAATTGTATACCTTGTTGAGTCATACTAGCTGATTCAAAAATGGTGAAACTAGAATAGTACTAAAATACAGAGTTGGAAATTCCCCGACAAGAAGTGAGAAAGTGTAGGTTGCCTGGAATTGAGAGGAACGGTGAAACCCTAGATTTAAGGGTTTTTGGTATTAAGGAAAAATATTTTGGAAAAGGGTCATATTTGTCCTTGTACTCTTAGAAAAGATTATATTTACCCCTGTCATAGTTTTTTTTGAAATATTTACCCTTACCATTCAACTTTGGGTTCATATTTGCCCTCGGAGAGTTAACTCTCATCTTCCCACCCCTATTATCTATGGGTTCATATTTGCCCTCGGAAAATTAAAAGGACTTATTTTTTCTTGCCACACAATGATAGAGCTTTACAAAAAATAAAAAATGACACAATAATTAAAATGTATAGAAGGGAGTACATCAGATCAACAAAAGCTCTAAAAACTAAGGATAAATTAATCAAAAATAGTAAAATAAAAGAATTGGTTCTCCCTCAGTTTAAAAAGAATAGGATAATATGATTTGACACATAATTTAAAAAATATAAAGTTTTTTCAATATCCACACAACTTTCATATTTTTAAAAGAATCATAATTTTGTATTCCCTCAAATATGCCCACAAATTAATTTGAACGAGTGTATATAACATGTCAAATTATACAAGGTATCACGATTGATGGTACTTCTTTTATTTACTTAATTTTACTTGTCAGCTATTTTTTATAAAGAGATTTTTATTTGTCTTTTTTAATATATTAAAAAATAGTTATTTTTAATATATTTTGTTTTTAATATTAACTACTTATTCTCGATCTAAATTATTTTTTAAGATCTAATATTAAATATCAATTGATATAAATATTATTATAATAATATAGTTATATCAATCATATTTTTTGGTAAATAAGATTTTATTTACCAAAGTGAGTAATACAAAACATCAAAAAAATATCAACATGCTTGGACAAGCAGCCCCAAGCTCAGCTACGCATCACAATCTAACAACTATCCTTTATTTCTAACATTGATACTAGGGATATATATTATGCTGTTACATCCTACTTCCTCACTTGACATTCTGGGTTCCTCTTATGTGCACACTTTGTATTATCTGTTGATGATAGTCTCCTTCTACTTCTCTGCTTGTGCTGAAATATTTTATAGTTTCGTTCCTTTCATAAACAACATATGGTTCCTGCCAGTGTCATTCTATATACCTGTGTCACATTGTTTTTGCTCTTTATATGTGCTAATGTCCATTGTACTTCATCTTGCCATCTTAGGCTAGGCCTCTGAATCCCTTGCCATGTCAGAATCTTATTCCACACATTTGAAGTGAATGAGCATTCAAAGAACAAGTGTTCAATGTCTTCATCCTCCTCTTGACATAGTAGACATGTCAAGCTAGCAACTATATATCCCCATTTTGTCAATCTAATCTTTATTGATAATCTCCTGTTCAAGTCAAGATATAGTATGAACAACCATTTAGAAGCTCCATATTTTGTACAGACCAACTTCCTCCACTCTACCCTATCCATGCTTCCCCTCATCATTTTATAGACCTCCTTGATAGAGTAGTTTTGAATATTCAGCAGTGCTTGTTCATTATCCAGTAGTCAGGAGATTTTTGAGTGCATCTAGTATTCTCTGTACTACCCAAGAGGCTTGCTTGGCTTGTATGCCCCATATTTCTTCTTGCTCATAGTAGCTGTGGATCCACTTTACCTATAATTTATCTTCTTCTTTTTTGCACAGGTTCCACAATAATTTCTCTTTTGCAGCTTTGTTTCAGATATGCACATCCAGAAAGTTGAGTTTTTGAGATAATTAGTTTTTGGTGGTTGAATAAAAGATATAAAATTGTACTACTGCATCCCTGTTATACATTTTCAAAAAGCAACCACTAACAACAAATCATACAATATTATTTTTAGGCCTTTCTCTTTTTCTTCAGCCAATATCAACTTTTGTTTTAGTTGATCCCTATCTATTTTAGTGTCTTTTGGAAATCCTTTAAAGTGACCCCTCTGCTCTTCGGCTTCTTTGAATAAAGTCAATAGCAAATCCCTATTTTCTTCGGAGTTTCGAAATCTTTCTAATATTTGAAATTTGGTACCACCTTGAAAATTTGATGTCTCGAGTCCTGGACTCAATTTTGATGGGCTGCTCGTTGATGAATCATTTTCAAGCCACTTAAAAAAAGAGCATGCCCCAATTACACATTTAAAGAATTGTCGACCTGGGTTCGTCTCACGACCCGAGCCTACACCCTGGACGTGACCGGTACTCGAGAACCATTGCAGATCCCCAAGCGAACCCTCATCTTGGTTGGCTACAAGCGGAAGACTAACTCAAGCATATAAAAGCTTAAAACTGAAATAAATTAAATAAACTCAAATACTCAACATTTTTAAAAGTTTGTACAATACTCAAAATAAAAGTAAATACAGAAACTCCTCAACTCTGTCTATCTATGAAGCCTCTACTATTACAGAAGGATATCGGGACAAGACCCACGACATCTCCAAAACTACTAACTGTAAGGTAAAGGTGAAGTCCTTCGGAATATAAGAAGGCTCACCAAAGCTGACTGAAATATCACATGACCTCAACGAAATGGCTGTTGATGATCCTAAATTCCTGTATCTGCATCATGAAACGATGCAGGCCAAATGGCTCAGTACATGGAATGTATGAGCATGTAAGGGGAATTCTAGAGCATAAGTGGAAAAGAAAAATACTTATCTCTTCTCAACTCACTCAACTCAACTCATCTCAAAGAAACATAGTTCAACTCAATAGTAAGAGACTCAACTCTGTGAAACATAGTTCAACTCAACTCAGAGAAATAGGGCTCAACTCAACAATAAGATACTCAACTCTGTGAAACATAGTTCAACTCAACTCTGTGAAACATAGTTCAACTCAACTCTGTGAAAAATAGTTCAACTCAACTTAGAGAAATAGGGCTCAACTCAACAATACTCAACTCAACTCTGTGAAACATAGTTCAACTCTGGATACTCAAGGATAAAGCAACAATAAAAGATGCAATATATGGAAAGCTTTCAAACAATGGATAATAACTCAGTGGTATGCAAAATACAATAATAACTCAATTGTATGAAAATACATTAATAAATCTTATTTGTATGTAAAGATACAAAATAACTCTGTTTGGGAGATTTTCTCTAATCGACAACCATCACTATGAGCTATGTGATGATACAACTTCTAGCCCACCCTGCCAGAACTGTCCTATGCTTTGACGGGGTGTAGGACCTACTAACTAAGTGGATCCACTAGTCTATGCTAAAAAGCAATAATGAATCATCTAAAAAGTATGACCCTTTCTACCCACGTTGGCTACATGGTTTATGGGGGCTGTGAGTTGTTAGAACTCTCCCCCATATCTGTGCTTAATACTACTCCCAAAATATAACTTAGCTCATTATGTTTTAAAGAAAACATTTCCTCTTCCTCAACTTTGAAATTATTAATCAAAAGGTTTTCTCTTAAAAGAGATAGTACTGAAAACTGCTCATGAACTCTTTTGGAAATCGGTGTTTCCTCTTTTCTTAAATGTAAAAATATTTCTCTTGGAAATACTTAGTTCCCATATATCATTTTAAAGAAAATGAAACTTGACTTTACTCTACCTCATACTCATTTACTCAAGCCTTTAAACAAATTATGAATAATTGTAAAAGACTTCCCAAATAAGGTTCATGCCGAATTATGGACGTGAATGAATCAATTCAAGGTTTTCAATAACCATATATAGAACTCAATACTCGAAACTCAAGGACTCAATGATACTACTCATCTCATGAATGCTTGACTCATAGGGTTCATGCAGAATTATGGGAATGAACTACTCAACTCAAGGACTTTCATGGGTAACATGTAGTAGTCCCATGATTAGGGATAAATTCCAAAATGATTAGGAACTCAATACTCAAGACTTATTAATGATTTCTCGATGTTTAGAAGTAGTTTAGAGTGTTTAGAATCAATAGGGATTGACGGAACCCTTTTAAAGAACTCAGACGGGCAAAACGACGGAGAAAGGGTGGGGCATGCGACCCTGGCGCACAGAGTGGCGTTGGGCGCTAGCCCCTAAACTACAGAGCACTATTCTTGGCGCACTGCTGGCGCGGTGCGCTAGCCACCCCTGGTGCATCGGTGGCGCGTCGCCCCAGGCACCGCCCAGAAAACCCGACGAATTTTCTTCTTCAATTTCTGACCCTAATTCTCCTAGAATCGAATGGTTTCTTCCCCAATCACTTAGAATCGAATGATCCACAAAATTACACAAGAATCTACTCAACAACAACTCTTAAACTCCATTCGATTATCTCAAGAACTCATCAAACCCATCCTAATTCAAGAACGAACACAATACTTCAAGAACACTAATCAAGAACTCAATTCCTTCAATTTTGAGAACGAAATTGCTTAAAAAAATATGATTGGCGTGTGGGTGAACGAACCCAATACTATGAGAACTCACATACCTCTTAGGATCGAATCCGTGGCGAAAACCCCTTGATGATTGCAAGAAATCTCGACGAACGCCTTAAATCTTTTCCTCCTTTCTCCTCTTTTCTATTCTTGAACTTTCTTCTAAAACCCTAAGCGTAATTAGGATTTGTAAAACTGACCCAAATCAGATTTGTCCCCAAAATACTACTAAAAATCATTTTAAATCTGATTGGGTAAGGAAAAGACCTAAATACCCCTCATATTTTTGGGTAACTTTCCTTAATTAGACATCCTAACTTCAAAAGAGCATATCTCCCTCATACGAGCTCGAAAATTAGCAAACTCGATGGCGTTGGAAAGAGGACTCAGAGATATTTCATTTGATATCTTATGGGTCTCCTAAATAATCCTGTGCTAAAAGTTATGGTTGTTTGAAATTGACCCAAAACTTAGAAGAACTGAGGAATGACTTGAATGAACTTTCTTTGGTTCTTGTTGGAACTCAAGGTGCTACATATAGTGACCTTAACACTTAAGAAAATTTAAATTCCTTGGTGAAATCTTATTCACAACGAAGAATGGTTCGAGTCTTAGATCAAAAATATTCCGGGGTGTTACATTATCTCCCCCTTGGGATCATTCGTCATTAAATGATGGCTGGACTGGGTATGGAACGGGGTTACTCTTACTATCTCTTCTGACTCATGAACTTGCCTACTAACATAGGCGGAACTGATTCATACTAAGAGTTGGGACCTTCCATAGCACCTAAATCAAGGATGATGCTGTTTTGAACATAGTCACTCTCTCTGATGTTACCTTATCCGAAACAAAGGAAATCTAGGCATGAAGTAAGACTAGGAATATCGTGCCTCATTGGCTGCGACTTATAGCTCCCACAAGGGTGCATGAATTCTCTTACCAAGGTCTGAGTCTAATGGTACGCTCTCGTTGTATTCAAGCTTAGCCCAAAATCCTAAGGTTCAGGTTCTATACCTCTCTATAGGAAGTCTCATCCCAAGGACATTACTCTTTACCACCACATTTAATCAACATTCGGCTCATATCAGAAACTACCTCATGTTTAACAACACCACTTTCAATCTTAGTACTCTAACAACTCCATGGACTCCTACTAACCAGCTCCTTAAGAAGTTCTCATTCCCTTATCATCTCTGCCATACCAACTAGAATTTCCCGCATTACTACTCGAAACCAACTAAGGGCTCTCATTTAACTATTTCTCATAGTAAAATCTCATCCTCCTCTTCCTCCCCATTTATAACCTTAGATGGAATTATCACACCATCATTATCATGATAAGAACATTAACCTTCTCCTTCTAACATCACTCCACTACTAAAAGCACCTCTGAAAAGATATTTCCCATACTCTCTTGAACTCATTACTATCTTATTCTCAACACTTGACTTGATTTCTTATCTTATCATCTCCCCCTTAGGTCTAAAGCTGACACTTGAAAGCTATGGACCTATTCCATCATCTCTAAACTGGTCTACATCCCTTTTACTCTAATACTCGGGATAAGTTTACCTCATGACTACCGAACTCTCCATAAGCAAGTACTAAGGCCTCATTTCTTAATCAGTTCTATAGCCTTCTGAACATCATGACCCTCTCAAAACAAATCATAAGCCTAGTTTAGATCTATCACATCATGAATACTCTGTGATTCTATTCAACACATATATTTAGCCTCCTCTAACACGATGGTACATCGACATCAACTCTATTCTGGTTAAAATATACTCTACCTCATTTTGACTAGCAACTCTTCCTCTTATCACAAACTCTATACAACCTTATTATTCCTTATTCGACTCATAAAGGAACTCATCACTTATAACTGACTGGGTGCATGATTGCAAGAACATAATCTGCCCCATCACTATCTCCCTTTCATAGATTTCTATACCTCTCTATGCTTTTCTCTTAACTTAAGGGCACTCTTTACTACTACTGCTCATAATCTCGTAATTCATACTATCTTTTAGGGTGAAAATACTACCCAAGCTCTAAACATACTTTCTAATAAGGATCTCAGTTGAAACAAGACTTAGAGAAGGGAGTACAACTCGCTTTTAGCTCAAACGCATGATTCATATGAATAGTATGCTAGAACTACCAGAAATGCAGAATTCCAGAAGTTGCAGGTGCCACCAACGGTACCACCTATGGACCGTAGGGTAACCCACAGACCGTAGGTGGGGTCCGTGGATGGCCACCTGTAGCTCCTCCCCAGAAAGTCCATAAAATTCAGCTAATGTATGACCCACGGCCAGGACCTACGGACCGTAGGTCAGACCACGGTCCTTGGATCGTGGCCTTCAGGTCTGAGCCCCAGAACCCCATCGATGGTGGACCAGCACGGACCGTGGGTCAGTCCACGGACCGTCGGTGGCCCCGACAGTAGTTAAGTCAGGGGTCTTTTGGTCTTTTCCTTATGCGTTGGACCCCTAAACTACGTCGTTTAACCCCTAAACTACGTAGTTTTGGTCAGTTTAAGCCTAGTAACTTTATTAGAACTTACCCTAGACAATTCATTCTCCAAATTTTAGCAAACTTAGAGCAAAAGAGGAGAAAGAGTCGACCAAACCCCTTTCCAAGAACACAACAAGGTTTCATCAGTTCCAGCCTCGAAATCAAAAGATTTCTTCATGGAATTCATCACCAGGTATGTGGGATTTCACTAGTGGGTTCCTTTCACCCATTAGGTCCCTAGAATTCAGTCAGAATCTTGAGTCCCTTGATATTATCTAGACCTAGGGTTTCTTGAATGGTAGAAATTGTTGGGTTTTAGCTGCTAGAATGATCCAAATCAGATTATTATGTTGTTGCTTCGGTTTTGCATGAAATTTAGAATCCTAGTTGTGTAG
This sequence comes from Solanum etuberosum, assembly GCA_029582245.1. Classification (NCBI taxonomy): domain Eukaryota; kingdom Viridiplantae; phylum Streptophyta; class Magnoliopsida; order Solanales; family Solanaceae; genus Solanum; species Solanum etuberosum. The sequence goes on from JAJONR010010564.1 coordinate 19,750, forward strand.
ATTCGTTTAGTTCATGAATTACACATTCTACGTCAGTTATATTCAAATATACATGCCCCAGTTACGAATGTTTCATATTTAGTACATTAATGTTGCATTCTCAGATTTTGCATGTCAGTATTTTGAGCTATCCAGTATTACATAAATTCAGTCATAATGTGTTAGGTACATAATCAGTTGGGAGTAGACTTAATACCGAGTTGGACTAGGGTTCAGCGTACCCAAATAGTCTTAGAACTACGTGCCCCATAGGATGTAAGTCCCCTCTGTGGGCATCATTTTAGTGATCACGTCAGTCATGCCTCTATACCTCTGGAAGGGTATATTGGGTCCTTTCGATGGGGCGTATACACCGGACTCCACATTTAGCTCATGTGATTTTATGTCGGTTATTAGTAGCTCCCTCACAGTCAGATTCTATTGCATTGACCATGTTATCAGTTACAGTCAGATTTCAGTCTCAGCATGTTATAAACTTGGTCATTGCATTCGTTTAGTTCATGTTCAGTATTTCCAGTATAGTATCATGCTTATATCATATCATTGCTCA
>JAJONR010010565.1:0-19882 GCA_029582245.1 Solanum etuberosum
TGGTATAGTCCATAGATTTTTGGTGATGCAGGATTCCGGCTTGTTTTTTGTCAAACTTTTTCATGGAAGTTCGTTAACCTTATAATTGGCGTGAGTTGATCCCAAGGGGCAAACTGACGCATTTAAAGTTCAAACGATCCCCAAAGCGGGAAAAACTAAATTTTACCATTTTTTGTGTGCTATAGTCCATGGATATTTGGTGATACAGGATTCCAGCTTGTTTTTGGCCAAAACTTTTCATGCACATCTGTGATGACCTTATTAATGGCGTGAGTTTGTCCTGGGGGCAAACAAACGCATTTTCAAGTTCAAATGAGTCCCAAAGCAGGAAAAACCATATTTTATCATTTTTCGTGTGGTATAGTCCATAGATTTTTGGTGATGCAGGATTCCGGCTTGTTTTTTGTCAAACTTTTTCATGGAAGTTCGTTAACCTTATAATTGGCGTGAGTTGGTCCCAAGGGGCAAACTGACGCATTTAAAGTTCAAACGATCCCAAAGCGGGAAAAACTAAATTTTACCATTTTTTGTGTGCTATAGTCAACCGATTTTTGATGATACAGGATTCCAGCTTGTTTTTGGCTGAATTTTTTCATGGACTTCTGTTACGACCTTATTAATGACGTATTATGGTCCCAAATTGCAAACGGACGCATTTTCAAGTTCAAACGAGCCCAAAGAGGGACAAACCAAATTTTACTATTTTTTATGTGCTATAGTCCATTGATTTTTGGTGATATAGGTTTCCGGCTTGTTTTTTGGCAGAAATCTTTCATAGACATTCGTTATTACCTTATTAATGGCGTGAGTTGGTCCTGAGGGGAAAACTGACGTATTTTCAAGTTCAAACGAGCCCCAAAGCAGGAAAAACCAAATTTTACCATTTTTCGTGTGCTATAGTCCATAGATTCTCGGTGATACAAGATTCCGGCTTATTTTTGGCCGAAATTTTTCATGGACGTCCACTACGACCTTATTAATGGCATTAGTTGGTTTCGAAGGACAAATAGAAGCATTTCAAGTTCAAACGATCCCCGAAGCGAGAAAAACCAAATTTTACCATTTTTCATGTGCTATAGTCCATGGATTTTTGGTGATACATGATTCCGACTTATTTTTGGATGAATATTTTCATGGACGTCCGTTACAACCTTATTAATGGCGTGAGTTTCTTCCGAGGGGAAAAGAAACGCATTTTCAAGTTCAAACGACCTCCAAAGTGGGAAAAACCAAATTTTATCATTTTTTGTGTGCTATAGTCAATGGATTTTTGGTGATACAAGTTCTCGGCTTGCTTTTGGCCAAACTTTTTCATGGATGTCTCTTACGACCTTATTAATGGCGTGAGTTGATCTCGAGGTGAAAACTGACGCATGTTAATGTTCAAAGGAGCGCCAAAGTGGGAAAAACCAAATTTATTATGTTTCGTGTGCTATAGTCCATGGATTATTGGTGATATAGGATTTCGGCTTGATTTTGGCCTAAACTTTTCATGAACATTCATTATAACCTTATTAATGGCGTTAGTTGGTCCAAAGGGGCTTAAGGTTTAAAAATCTTCTCACCTATAATGAATCAAAGTTAAGGAGCTATTCTAATGAAACTGTCACGATCCAGACCATCGTGATTGGCACCCACACTAACCCTCCGATGGGAGAACCATTACTACAGCCCAACTAAGCAATTTAACCACAGTACTAGGCATTTAAAGCTACGGAAGCAGGTTTAAATAACTATATAATTAATACGAAGTCCCCATAAACTCCGGAAGTTCAACTAACATCTAACAACTAATGTGCAAATAACCCCTAGAATCTGAAAGTTATTGTACCAAAACTCTGATTAACTAACAAGTCTAAGAAAAGGGGGCGCAGCCCCGAAAACTAAACAAAACACCCTAAACAAATAGTCTGAGTCCGAAAAGAGTGTACTTAAACAAGAGAGATCCATGGCAGCCTGAAAGAACTGGCTCACCCTTGAATCCGGTCACGCTCAATAGTCACCTAGCTGAGGTCTGTCAGTAGCTGCCTGAAGATGCCCTGTACTCAACAAAGAAAGAGCAAGTGCAATATCAGTACACAACCACAGTGTACTTGTAGGATCATGCGGCTATATCAGTAAGTGAAACATATATATAAGCAGTCACTACAAAGTAAACACACATATACCAAACATATACAATATCAGTTATCATTTTTCAAGATGCAATGTACAATTCCACATTCTCAACAATACGCATATATGACAAGTCAATGGTCCTCTCATAGAACCCATACCCAAACTGTTAGTGTGTCAGATCGTGACACCCGATCCAAGTTAGTGTGTCGGAACGTGACACTCGATCCAATATATATGTCGGTACGTGACATCCGATCCCAGTTAGTATGTCAGAACGTGACACCCGATCCAATATGTATGTCGGTACGTGACATCTGATCCCAGTTAGTGTGTCAGAACGTGACACCTGATCCATTCAACATGCCCCAATCACAATCACAATGTACATTCTCATAATCATACAATCAAGTGTTGATTCATGACTTACAATCATTTATTCATACTCATTTACATTAGGTGTGATCAATAGTGCAACATTCGCATACATACATGCATTACAATGAAGCAAAAACTAACATACATCACACAAACATGAAATCAAACCATCACCTACCTCGAAACCAAGCTTGAATCCCCCTAAGGAACTTGAATCTTCCTTTTCCGGATTCTTTCCACTTGTTTGTGTTCTAAAACCATATAATTAACACAAGAATCAATAAACGAGGCCTAATTACTCGGATTATATTCAAAAATATTAACCCTAGGCCTAAACCAAGATCCCAATACCCAAATTAGGGCTTTTTCCACCATTAACTTCAGATCAAAACCTTCCCCCAACAATAATTACCCAAGAATCTAAGTTCTACGGATCAAAAGATAGATTAGGGGAGTAAAATCCTTACCTTTAGTGCTAGAAGAGGTGGAAAACCTTCAAGGTATATCCCTGGGTCGTTTCTTAGCTCTCAAGAATGAATTATACAGAATAATAACGTTTTTGTGGTTTAATTCCGACTTAAGTAGCGTCTGTCCCCCTACAACGGACTCTATCCTGCTACAGCAGCCCCACCCTGGCGGCTTGCATGGACAAAGAGTAGAATTTAGAGTTTGAAACCCCCATTTCACAACACACCTTCAACCCATGACATTCAAAAACTATCCGTTCACGTTAAGATCAGTTTTGGGAGTTCTACTCGCCTGAATTTGATTCCGTAAAGTCGTACGGGTTCCTTAACATCTTAGCTATCTACTCATATGATCAAAATCATACTTAGATATATCATTTATTACTAGATTTTCCTACACCTTACATGACTCAAATTTCGTCCAAATTTGAACTAGGCTAGGAATTTCCAAGTTACTACCCAAAAGTTTTCTGACCCAAATTATTTTCCCATTGGCTTTTCCATAACGACGTGATCAGGTTGTTACAGAAACCTAGCTTGTATTGGTAGTTTAAATTGCACCTTTCCGTGGATGATGTATGACTTAGCTTGGATTGGTAGTATGACGTGCCATTCCATGGATAATGAAGATAAGTTAAGAAAATGAATACTACGCGGGGTTTACGCTTAGCACCGAGAGGATATTGAGATGGAAGCTCTCCCGTTAGTAGAGGTCGAGTTTCTAGTCACAATCTCCTTATTCCATACCTATGTTCCCTCGTAGGATGATTGTCTTAGATAGACATTAGCTAGTGGATCTACAATAGCTAGGAGTTCATGGTCTTACCTTGGCAAGTAGGACACCCCTTTTCGGTGTGGGGCAGACACCAGATTTTGTGTTGATAGCTCACATGGTCTTATATGTCGGTTAAAGGTAAATCTCCCACAATAATTAACTAAGGTTACTTCTAGAAGTATCTCACAAAGGTTTGAAAGATGTTAGCTTGCAATTACCATGTTTTATGACTTATGTTTCTCAATATTTTATATCATGTTTTAGCTTGGTCATTGCATGTCATGAAAAGCTATTTTAAATATGATTTTATATGTTTTATGCATGTCTATCATACACAATATATTTTTGTACTAACACATACTCTTGCCTACATTTCTTATCAAAATGTAGGGTCTGATGCTCCAGGTTTGAACTTTCGTGGCTAGGGATCGTTAGTAGAGACTTGAGGATTGGTGAGTCCTCATACATTCGAGGACAGAGCCTTTATTTTGATATGTCATTTCATTTCACTTTTTAGACTTGATGTATGAGCTACGTTCCGATCACTTCTTATGTACTAGATGGCTTTGAGATGATGTTTAGACTCCCGCATCATTTTCATAAAGTCTTATATGTTGAAACTGTCTTTTAAATGTTATATTTTTATTATCTTGTTAGATGAAAGCTAAGTGGCTTGTATGGGGCCTCTCGGGGTCTTGTACGCCATGTTATGCCTAGGGGCTACCTTGGGTCATGACGTAAATGGAGTAGAACATTCAGGGGGACACATCTTGATGATAAAATGTGCACTTATTCGAGAAGATACAAACGATGCTATTGCATAAAGCCATGTCTTTTTAATAATTATCTACTATAATTTAGTATTTTTCTAAATTATGTGTTTAATTATATGGCTTAACAAAAATATATATAGTTAATTAACCTCTAATCTTATATATCTTTTGTTGATATATTATGAAATAACATTTTGGAGCTTCTGGAACTACATTCTACCTCTTTGGGTGTGTTCCAAACCAACAAAAATAAGTGGGTTACTTACTTATTTTCTTTTATTCGATAGGTATGTGAAAAAATATTATCCTAATGTATTTGTATATAATATAGATAAATACTAATGGAAGTGAGGTTGGGTCTGGGTAGGGGTGTGGATGGGGGATACAAGGATGAGATGAGGATGAGGTGTGTTGGAGGGTGAAGAAGACATAATCAATGTGGAATGCATCTTGTTTTACCTGCATAAATTAAAAGAGTTTTTCTCTTCTTTTTTCTTTTTTCATCTTTAAGGAACCTTCTTTCCAAATCATTCTTACCAATCCTTTTTTTAGGTTTCCCACTCAGTGTTTGGAGCCTACATTAGACTACAGGGCCTATTCGGGGGTGACACTCCCAACTAGATTTTCTCCATACCCAGTGCTCGAACTCGAGACTTATAGTTAATGATAGAGCAGTTTCACCATTGCACTATAATCCACGTTGGTGACATTCTTACCTAGTGAATATGAAAAAGTTGAAAAATAGTTTTTGAAAAATGTTTTCTTCCATATAAAAAATTATCCCTTTTTTGAGTTTCATACCTAAACTATTGGAGTGCAATTTCATACCTAAACTATCACATACTAGTTAGAGAAACACACCTTAGTGGTGTGTGTAATACTATAATCTCTTTGTTATTTTGAAAAAAACCTTGCCACATGACTTTCCACGTGGATAAAAAATTTCACCTTGACAAAAATTAAATAAACTATTAATATTAAGTAAAAGTCAAAGATTAAAGTATCATTATTCCAAAAAAAATGATTCTTTTAAAATTTAATAATTTTTCTTTAATTAATGAATTTCTTTATATAAATAAGATTTTGACTAAATTAATTAGGTTTGACTGAACCATAGACAACTTTTCTAACTCCTTGAGCCATATCTTCATGTATTTAATTTTATCTCATCTCCATTTAATTTATAATATAAATGCAATTGTTAGTATATGTAAAATGAAAAAAAAAGTAATTATTCTACACATAAAAGGGCAAAATGAATTAATTGTGTGGTAGAAAGTCTATTATGGGTTGATTGTTTAACTGACCTTTGACGGAAAAGTACGAGAAAACATATGTCCTATATTTACTTTATAAACAACCTTTTTTTTTTTTTTTTTTTTTTTGTAAGAGACCTTGATGCTTCTCGTTTTCAGAAATTTTCTGTAGAAGATTAAAAAAAATTAAAGATGGGAACATTTGTTTAAAGTTCTCTTTCTCCTTGTGTTGTTTTTCATTGACAATGCAGGTAACAATTCTTTAATTTCCTGCTAGACTTCTAGACATTTCATTTAATGTTTTATAAATCAATTCTTTATATATATAAAATCTCTACTAAATTCTTTTGTCTATCTTTGTTAGTTTCTAGCTCCTAATTTCTTCTAGAAGAGCTTATTGAATCCTGGGGATCACCTATACTGGGTGAAATATTCTTAAGCATAGTGTTTGACACACCTCAAGCTTTGGTGAATTTCATACAAGTACCCGTAGAGAAGGTATTTTCCGTAAGATTTTCAACCGTCTTTGATGTATGTGACACGATATATTCAATTCTGAATCAATTAACATGTCTGATTTGGTTTCTTTATGTAAGATATGTATTATATTTAAATTATTCTTAGAAGTATATCACCCTAAATATAAAAAAATTAAAGAGTTTTATATATTCATAAATAAAGTGATCAAAAGGACGTATATCAAGTAATTATATATTATGTATAATTATTCATATATAGTAAGGATTTAAATTAGATTTTATTAATAAATAAGGAATGAAACTAAACAAAGGAAAAAAGATAAAGCTTGAAACAAAAATGTGTACTCTATTTCTCAATAATCACGACTCTCTAGAAGTAGAACTCAAAATCTAAAGTAGATTACAAAAACACCAAATTCAAAGTGTGTGTGTACATATATATATATATATATATATATATATATATATATAGCCCAACAAACACCAAATTCTTCTGTAAAATTACAAAGAAAGTGAGTTTTCATACTTCCACATTCTATTTTTTTTTCTTCTCTTTGCTTGTGTTGTTTCGTGATGATTTTTTCTTTAAAATCCATTCATGTTTTGATAAAGCATATATTTTTCTTGATTGTTTTCTGAAATATTTTGCATTTTTCTAGCATTCTATTAGCCAATTTTTTTTTCTAAACTGATTGTTCCTTCATTTAATTCTGGTTGAGAAGAGACATACGTTGAATCCAGTCTCATTTTTCTCTTACAATGAAAGACAATGATTATGTCATGGTGAGTTAGATACTTTCAAAATTTAATTTAATTTTTTGATATTCGCCTTTTTATTCGCTTTTTCTTCTACACTTTGACCTAGCAAGTGTTATTGCTTTAGAAAAATGATTGTTTATTTTTCCTATCATGAATTTGAAATCATTTTTAATTTATTTCTCTTATCTCTCATTTGATAGTAGGGAAAATCTCTCTTGATCGTAGCCCCAAATTTAAAGTTGAAATAAGAAAATATTCTTGAAAATTTGAGAGATCATTTTACCATTCATAAAAAAAAAATTACCTTCCATTAGTTGATTAATTTTAACTTAACAAGAAAATATATATTCTAATAAATACAAATAAAGATATAAAAATTGCACTATAAATCATCTAATCTAATGATGAAAGGATAACATGATAGGACACTTTGGTTTCTCCTTATTAAATTTTGTCCTATGGACAAGTTGAGAATGCTTAGATTTCATTTCTTTTGAGTAATGTCTATTAAATGTTTCGAAATTGCTTTCATCTTTCAACACTTATTATTGTATTAACTCTTAGGTCTACATTCATCTAACCAATTCAAGTTAATTTATCCAAGTATTCTTGTTGAATTTTACTTGAGTTACTACAGTAATTTTTAATATAATAAATTATCTAGGTTTAAAATAAATTTGAAATTTAATTTTTTATTAGGTTGTTTTAGTTGTTGAGAATTTCTAGCTTTTTAAAATTTTGAATTGCAGATTTTTTGCATATTGTGTGGTCAAATTGGCTATTTAAACCCCTCCTATGCTTAATAAAATTATTGAGAGTATTTCTATCAATTTTTTTTGCTCTCCCATTTTTAAAAACACCAAAAATGGTATCAAGAACTTTATTGATCTTATGGGATCCGTGAGTTCTTCCAAAGAACTATCATATCATTTTTAACTAGTAAGAGCTATCCATTTTAACCCGTCAGGGATACTTTTAACCCAAAAGAGCTATTTTTCAGCCCATTTCAACCCTATTTTCAGCCCATGCTTTTTTCAACGCACAAACTATTTTCAACCACTATTTTACCCTAAAAATGGCAAACAAAAGTCTCTTTTTCAACCGACGATAACTATCCAATTTGGTCGGTGAGAATAAAACCATAATTTGAAACTTATGTGGTATGTGATGTTGTGATGGAAAAAATAATCCTTACAACTACATTTTACAAATCCTACAAAGGGTCAAAGTAAAACACTTTCAAAAGAGATTTTAGACACAACAAGGTTATTGAAGGCGTTTTTTAATCATAAGGCCAAAAGAAGAAAAGAAAGAAAAAATTGAAGAGGAGCATTTTTTTCAATTGCAGTAACTATAGCAAAGGACATGTGTTGAATTTTACTTTAGTTACTGTAATAATATTAATAAAATAAATTGTCTAGGTTTAGGATAAATTTGAAATTTAAATTTCTATAAGGTTGTTTTAGTTGTTGAGAATTCTAGTTTTTTTTTTTTTTTTAATTTTGAATTGCAAATTTTATGCATATTATGTGCTCAAATTGGCTATTTAAATCCTTTTTATGCTTAACAAAATTATTGAGAGTATTTCAACTAATTCCTTATGCTGCCCCATTTTTAAAAAAAAACACCAACAATTCTTAGCTTGATGAATTATATATCAAACAACCTTCTCATCCCTTCTCTCAAAACATGGAGAATCCTAGGATTTGAAATTTGAATAGTGATATTTGTTTTAAACGATCCCGTCGTTTTGGCAAACTTGTGGTTCTTCAATTCCTAGAGGCTGGAGGATTCATAATTACGACATATTTGCTAAATCAATTTATCAAAATATTTGTTCAACAGAGATTAAAATTCAACGAACAAGTTTTCAATTGATGAGTATACAAAATCATAATTCTGAAAAGGTAGTGTAACTTTTGCTTAAAGTTTTGAATTATCTGTGCAATTCTAAAAGAGGTTCTAGTGATACTAACAACTTCATCCTTATATCTTCACCAAGGAAAGTTCGTCCTAAAACGATTCTCATGTTTTCATGAAAATTATTTGATCGTGCACATGCTAACATCACCATACTTGCTGGTGGTAAGATAAAATTCAACACCGACTTCACCAAATCCATTCTATTTATCAGTTGTTTTCCAAATTCTTCACAAAATTGAAGAAAACAAGCTAGCTAGTTCCACGAACAAGAAGAGAAACAATGAAGAAAAGAATTCATTAATTTTTATTTGGGTTTTAGTACAACTGGGGAGGATGTTGGATAACTCAAGATTTTTTGTAGAAGATGCATGACTGAAAATGACATAACAGAAAGATTTTTGATAAAAAGTTTGTTTTGACTATAACTGTTAGTAAACTAACGGAGGGATGAATATTGTAACTTTTTGGATAGTAAAAACATGTTTTATGTTCATTAATATATCAGATGGATGTAACCTACCTAGGTTTAGCCTATAGGTCAGAGATGTTTTAAGTCCAAAACTCCTCACAAACACAGATTCCTTGCCTTCATGGTGAAATTAATTTTTTTTACATTCACTAGATTTTGAATTAATGACCTGAAAGCTAGGTTTAATGTTTTATGGGATATTTTCATATTTGTATGACTAAATGCTCAATCTAAGTTTGGCATAGGCAAAACAACTATAATTGAAAAAAAAATATTTTTTTCACTAATTTGTACTTGTACTGGGAAATAAAATTGTTATCCTATTGCAATTTTTCTAAAAATAAAAACAAAGTCCATTTATTAGTTTTCCATGTTTTCTTGAATTGGTAAAGGAGTTTCATACATAATATGTTCTAACTTTTTTATTATTATTATAAGGAGAAAGCTTCACATAGTAGTTCTGCTCCTAATTAACTAAATTGTTTGTTCCTATTATAAGACTTTGCTTGTCAACTTTAAATCCATTAGTACTATAGAGGAAATTTTTTACTTTTAAGTTAGCATGAATTCTTAAATTTAAATATATACCTCGATTGATCTTGTATTTTTTTTTGATTCTGCAGATCTTTGCAATAAAAATTGAAAAGGAAAGGAAATCTCCCATGAAGATGGTGCAAAACCAAAAGTCCGATGTAGAAAATGAAGGAAAAAAGGGAGAACATCTAATGCTGAACGAAAGATCTGATTAAGACACTAACACAAAAAAGAAAAAGGATCTATACGACTTTGTTGAGAAAATAATGCTTGACAAAGAACAACAAAAAGACATCAATGGTAATTAATTAAAAATTATGCTTATAGAGTTATATTAATTTCTATTTTTATCTTTTTGGATGGTGTATGTTAGTAAATTGGGGGGGGGGGGGATATAGATGTAGAAGAGGCGCATCTTATATTTAATATCAGCAAGTATTGTGTCCCATTTTTTTACATGATTTCTTTTTTCTTTTTTTATTAAAATATTTTTTGTTTATACATTAGATTGATTTTTCAGTTAGTTTTCAAAACATTAATTTTTAAAGTGTCATTCAATTTTTCTCTAAATGCCTACGTAACATAAATCTAATTCCCAAATTTTGAACTTCATATAGAGGAAGCTTCCAAACCTGGAGCAATTATAAATAACATGGATGACAATCTTGAGATTGGTGTATCTTCTAGATCTAAACGTGTTCATGAATCAACTTCGGAAGTAAGTGTATTTTTCGTCATCTTTTGATCTATGTATACTTAAGTAACCTGCATTGACTTAAGATAATGTGTCTGCAGCCTGCTAAGGAAGATGTCCAGACCTCCCTTCAACAAAATGATATTGTGCAAAGTCCATCACAGGCAAAACGACAAAAGGTATTACAATAAACCGTAAGTTTAAACTTTCTACACCTACTTTGGATAGTTAAGAAGACTAATTATGTATAAGGACTCATTTATTTTCATTAAGATTAAGAAGTATAAACACATATGAATATTAAGATGTGTGTTGGAATCATGACCTCCATAATTCTTCTAAGGATCGTTTATGGGTTATCTGATCCTTAGAATGTTTAGTAGTTCAAAGTAAGTATGTATGTGATTTCCCAGCAATTTCACTTTCAAACTTTTATTTACTCAATAAAACTTCAAACTACAAACGATTACAAACCAATGTAACCTAAGGAATTATAAAATCTAACTCCTAGAATCAGAACACAAACCCCTAGGTTTATGTCCCAGATCTTCAAGTTGCCCCCAACTCAATTATCCAACTACACTAAATTACGCAACTTTAACAAAAGATTCAAACAAGAAACCATAACCATCTCCTCTGTCTCAAATCTAGATCTCTCTACCTAAAAAAATATTACATAATTTAATAATACGTGGACACCTCAATGTTCTCTCCAAGTAAATAATGTCTTTAAATTTTCAAAGCAAAAATCATTACTATCAACTCTAAATAATGAGTAGGGTAGTCATTCTCCTATACCTTCAACCGTCTCAAAGTATACTTTATTACCTTACCTTTATACATCAAAACATTTCCAAGATCAATCCGCCAAGCATTATAATACTCTGTAAACTCTTTATCTTTCATTGACAAGATAAAAATCGAGTCTGAAATCAACAGAGCCTTGCGTTTTTGAAAGCTAGTGTCACACTCCTTAGATTATTAGAAAGTTAAATTCTTCTAAGTTAGTTTTGTCCATAGCGACACAATATAAGAGAAGTCATTCAAATTCCATCTGTAGTAACCGGTCAAACTCATAAAACTCTGGATCACTATAGATAAAGTAGACCTAGCCCAATCTCTAACTGTCTCAATACTCTACACATCTATCATATTGTCATCTTTAGTTAGCGCATGACCAAAAATGTCATAAAACTTAGATAGAACTCATACTTAGAAATTTTTACATAAGATCACTTTCTTTTTTTTCAAATTTTGTAGTATAATTTTTAAATGCTACTCATGATCCTCTCTACTGTGAGGGTAGATCAAAATATCATCAATGTAGACTATAGCAAAGAAATTCCAAATAAATCATGAACATCTTATTCATCAATTCCATAAAAAAATGATAGGGAGTTAGTCATCCTAAAGGTCATAATTAAGAACTCATAATGTCATAAGAGGTCCTAAATATTATATTAAATATATCCTTCGTCTTAACCCTGAATTGATAATAATCAACTCTCAATTCAATATTAGAGGTTAACAAAACTCCTAGACAAGTCCTCTATACGCGAAATATGATACTTATTTTTCATAATTCCTTTGCTCAATTGTCTATAGTTGATGCACATCCTTATGATGTTATCCTTTTTATTTTATTTTCACAAATAGAACTTGACCACCCCATAAATAATACTTGATCTAATAAAAGTACTTACTCAACAAATCTTGTTACGATTCTTTTAATTCTATTGGATCATTCCAATTATAAGTTATATAAATTGGTTAAAGTCTCAGCTCTAAGTCAATACTAAAATTAAAATCACGATTAGGTGGAACACCTCCAAAATATTTCATCACTGATACTGATTCTAAAGGAGAAGTATCGATGCTCATATCTTGAATATAAGACAAATAGGAGAGATATCCCTTCTCAATTAAACACTGATTCCTTGAAAATGATATTACATTCCTCGAATAGATACTAAGGGTGACCGACCACTTCAGTTTAAGAATACCCAACATATCTAAGGTCATTTTCTATGCATAACAGTCTAAATTTTTTTAGAAATTGAAAAAGTTAATATATATACTTAATGTGATATCAACGTAGCACATCCTGAATAATTAAGTCTATACACATCTATTATGCTACCAAATCAATAATTTAAGATCGATGTAATCGATCCACCACTAAGAACCATCTAAGGGTGTCTGAATACGTATAAACCTAGAAGGAGAGTCACATAACATATCCAAATTCAAAATAAGGTACATACAAGAAAGTAGATCCTTAGTCGAAATAATACTACAAAAATTGAAAGCATATTGAACAATACTTGGGACAACCTTGGTTACTCCAATAGAGTTAGTTCTTTGTCGATATAATATTTTCAACCACTAAAATATTAGTCCATGAATTGTAGGGAGATCCTTTACCACTATACACACGTATATATGAATGTTCCCACATAGTTTCATGCAAGTATCCTTGTCCAAAATCAAATTCTATTTTCCACTAATTTCAACTAATATTGTTGATCCTCAATTCAATCTCTAAAATACATCTCACAGTTTAAATATGCCAATATCTACCATTTAATCACCACATTAAGTGTCCTTATTGATTGACATTCAACTTGGCTTCATAATCTCACACAATATCATATTTAGTCCACATTGTGACTCCCATCATAAGAAACTTTATCATTGTGATTATCGTGTTATCGAACTTGAACTATTTAAATTATTTTTAGTATACCTCCACTCCAAAGGTTAGAAAGAAAGTCTTTCATACAAATCTTATATCAAGTTCTACCATCTCATACTTTATCATAAATGATCACCTCTTATATTTTTGTTATTCATCAACTTTTCATTGTAGTCTGATCATGATTAATATGCTCTTACCTAATAAGTTTATCCTCCTAAGATTACACTTGTATTCATAGCATCCATATTATTCCCTTTCAAAATTAGATTATTAATTTATCAGTAACATATCTATACAATGAGATTATCGTAATAATACAACAAAATTGAAATATTCTTGTTAAAGTCACACTTCCTAACATTTTCAGTTGAATTATTCAAAGTCGCAATGCTTATTACCTAGTCATCTTACTAGCCATATCACAACATCTCACACTACACCACATAGAATCATTAATATCGTTGACCTACGAATTCCAGAACATCTCGTCACTATTGGAGAGAGAATGAAAGAATGAAGTTTAGATCTTAAAATGAACCACATACGCACGATAAGGAATGAAAGAACAAAAGTTTTCTAAAGTCCCATAGCCTCTCGAAGATAAGTAATAGACGTCTCCGCACCGATCCGCAAGACTCTACTAGACTCAGCTCTTGTACTCGTGAGACCGGTAAACCTAGGGCTCTGATACCAATTTTGTCATGACCCAAAATCACAAGTCGTGATGGCACCTATGTTCCAAATCGATAGGTAAGCCAGCCCAATAAGTTAATCTATTCCACTTAAAATATGGAAAAGTAAGTAGTAAGCAAATATATTTCATACTAAGTCTTTTAAATAAAATGCGGAAAACTGAAATACCACCCCAAAATTTAGTGTCATAAGTACAAGAACTTCTAAACTAGGATGCAAGTCTAGAACTAAATGACAAATCTTGACGTAAGCAATATCATGTCTGAACCCTAATAAAATAATAAATAATACATAGAGGGAGGTGGGGGCCACAGAACAGCCAAGCAACTCACCATAACTCCAAGATAACTCAAGCTCAACTCTGAAAGCTCCACAAAATGCGCTTGAATTTGAAATCAAATCTGCACCAGAAAGAGTGCGGCAAGTATAGTATGAGTACGAAACCACGTGTACCTAGTATATCTCATAGACCGACAACAAAGAAGTAGTGACAGACATATATATAAGGAAATCATCCTTTAATTTTACCAGTCTTCATTATACTTATCAGTCAAGTTTCATCAAATAAGGATAATCAAATATCATGTAATGTCCAACCACCAATAAAGCACATAATCAACATGAATGATGAATGTAATAAGATTCAATGCAATGTAACACCATGAAATGATATGCCTCAGATGCCAAATACTCTCTCAACCGTATATACATGATACTTTTTGGAAATACATCAAGATTTCATGATCCATGGGAGAATTGCGAGGTCTATATACCGACGTGGATGATCTCCACGTGTATGTGAAGATGATCTCAGCGCACTATCATAAAATCACACAATCCCCAACACAGAGGATCTCCACATGCCCAACTTATAAGCATAACCAATCCATCGCACAAACGATCTTCACGTGCCCAAATTAGAATCATAACTCGATCTCAACACGGACGATCTCCACGTGTTAGAACTTTACTCATGCTCAGTCTCATGTCAATGCATGTGCATAATATGATATCAATAAAAGGGGATGATGCAACATCTCAATGAATCAAATGTCGTTACGACATATAATCACCTCAATTATCACAATTATATGGGTTCAATAAACAAACACACCCACACAAAGAAATCAACTCACTAAATACATCAACTAATGCCCATATGATTTGGCATTCTCGCATTAGAATCTATCATAGTATAGTAATAAAGTTTCCCTTTAATAATAATGCTACTCGTACCAATGTCCATCACACTATTGGAACGAGACCCCCATCTTTCTCCCTTACCCATTGTCTATTCCATTTTAATCTTTAATTAGAAAAACATCCTTCAACAAAGTCTGAAAGTCTTAACATACCTCAAAAGTCGAACATGTGCCACGAATTCTTCAATATATTGCCTTTCCTTTTTGTAAAGCTTCAAAGCCTTTCTAATTTATCAAATACATAATCCTCATAAGAATACGAATCTTATGATACCCATATTACTATATTTAGTTTTGATTAAAAAATCGGGTATAAAAGTCACCCCGAGTCACCAAATTTGAATCTAATTTTTTTTTCCAGATTATGTTTATCCATGATAAAACAAACTTGCATGCAAAAATTCGGCAAAAATGGATCGTTATTCAATCCCCAAATCAAGATTTTGTTCTAAACATCCTAGACATAAATTTTCTCACTTTATCATACATTCTACACGTTTTTAACCTTAAAATCTGTTCATAATCACATAAAAATTTAATGGAAAGGACGAGAAGCATTACCTTAACTCTTTGAGATGAAAATCCCAATTTTTCTCCTCCATTTCCCCCTCTTTTTCTCCCTTTCTATTCTTTTTTTCGTCTGCGTTCTTCTTTTCTGTTACGTTCTTTTTTTTGTTAGTTTTTCTGATGTAGCTGCGTCCAACAGCCCTTTTCTCTCTCTCTTTTTTTCTTTTCTTATTCGGCATTCCCGTTGTTGTTGTATTTTTTTGAGCTTCATCCATTTTATTTTCTTTTCTTTTTCTCACTTTTCAGTAAAATAATATAACTCTATTTAATTCAAAAATTGTATCACTCATTCTAGCAAGTCATAAATTACATAAAACGACTAAGAGGGTCGATACAATAAATAACAATCATCTATGGAGTTGTTTGATATTCATTTTCATTTTCATGTTTTCCTTCTTCTTTTTTTATTAATAACAATCATCTATGGAGTTGTTTGATATTCATTTCCGTTTTCATGTTTTCCTTCTTCTTTTTTATTAGTATGTTTTTTTTCCTCTTTTATTTGTTTTGTTTCTTCATTTTCTTCATCGATCATATATTTAATAACTAAATGAGAGGACATAGAAATAATGATGTGGATATATGCATGACCACATGTTCATGAAGATAATAAATATGCTTTACATAATTTCTTTTTGCGTCATAATAGACAAACACGAGGTCATCAAGATGAAGACATTTTTTTAATGACAGTGTCATATTAGTTTGGTGAAAGTTCGGCAAAATGAAGAAGAAATTTAATGGCAGTGGAAGTTTCATCAAGAGAGATGATCAGATTAGTTTCATAGAATTGAAGTTTGAATGATTTAGAATATATAGAGATACACTTATTGTTGCTATTTTTAACAATTTCAATTAGTTATTTCACTTAGTATTACTTATATTTAATAATTTCAATTAGTTATTTTTCAATTATAAGATATGTATTCTCCAAGAACAATATTTTCTGATAAAGTTTGGAGTCTTACATATATAATTCTTTTCTCTATAGGGTGAATGTTAAATTCTTCTTCTTCTTCTTCTAAAATAATATGATGATTTTTCTGGGGGAAAAATGGTGATACTTAAAAGTCTATCTATATAATAATTGTTGGACTAGAATAGTGTGGTGTTTTCTCTCTTTACTTTGGCAGTTTTTTCTTTCTTTTTCTTCCTACTTTTTATTGAATTTATTATAAAATTAAATGTCTCGAAAATTTTATTTCTGATTGTCTTTTAATTTTCTATGATTAATGTTCATTATTTTGTGACATAATGTACAAATGTTATGTAACACCTTGAACTTCGAACAATTTTTAAGTTTTGGGTCAACTTTAAACGACCATATATTTTATCTTTATCACATAAAGAGTTAGGTGGCCCATTAGGTATCAAATCAAAGTTCTTTGAGTCTTCTTTCCAACGCCACCAAGTTTGCCTCAATCTGAGTTGTGAGTAAAAAGATATGACTGATTTACTAGAGATGCTCTAACCTGGCAGCAACTCCGCGATTGCTCCGCGTTACAGAGCGAATACGGACCTCACTGTCCGCTGGAAAAATATCCTGACTTCCAGCTCATTTTATTTATTTTTTAAGGGTATTTTAGTCCTAAAAATATTGGGAAGTCATCTAAATTATCCTAAACGTGTAGAAAAATCAGTTTTCATAATCAAACCCTCTCATTCACTCCTAAATTTCTACGCTCAAGAACTTTAAGAAACGCTAAGGCTAGGGTTCATCTTCCAAGATTTTTCCATTAAGTTTCTTCAAGAACATTGTTCTTCCAGGTATGTAAGGCTTCTCTGAGTGTTGGACTTGTTCGTCCTCACGCCCTACCTATCGATTTAGTCAAGAACTTGTTACACCTAACAGATCCGTTCATGATTCTTGATTTTAAATTTCGTTCCTTAACAATTGAAGTTGATTTCTTGTTCTTTTTAGAATCTTGTAATGTTATTCATACTTTGAATCACATGAACACTATGGATTTGTAAAGTTATGTTTTAAAAAAAATCATATGAAAGTTTTCATGTATTGGCTGTGGGTTTGAGAAACAAGAAGAGTTTAGGAGAAAATTTTCAATTCTAAACTCGTTTGAAGTGTTAATTTTATCAAAAAAATTTATCAAAATCGCTTGGGAAGGGTTGAGGTGGTGCGCCAGCAGTGTGCCCAAACCAAGCCCCAGTCAACTTGGGTCTGGTGCAACGTGCCACCAATACGCCAAGGGTCACTGGTCAGTTTTTCCTTGTTTCATTCGACGCGTGTTTCTTAAAGTTGTGGTTATATTTCAAATTTCCCCTCTCTTTATTAACTCCTATAAACTCCATTTAACTCTAAAAATCCTTTCATATCCTAATCACAAGTCTCCGAGTTCATTTAAAATTAAAGTAAGTTTAAGAGGAAAGTTTAAAGGTTTTATTTTCAGATAAGTATAAGAGTTTTCAGTTTTTTATATATCGATTCTGGACTTGAAAGATAAGTCCATAAGTATACGTTTTAAATGCAAGTTTTGAACAAATTCTTTAAAAGAAGAATCAAATGATTTCATATGTACTATTGATAGTTGAGAAAAAGAAAGAGTATGATTGATGTTCTTGGAAAGTACTTCAGTAATTTAATAGTCCCTTTTTTTGTAAAGGGTGAATTGAGCATAAAGTTGTATGGATTATTTTGGGAGTGTCGAGCACCGAATTGGGTTAGAATTTTTTATAACTTGGAAGTCCTATAAAACTACGTAGCAAGTGTCAGATAGGATAGCATTGACTCTTCATGAGACTCCTCACTGCCTCTGAGAAGGCCTATTAGATAAATTCATAGTTACGATATCATCTTATACCCCAGCAAAGTATAGGATGGACTTGGTGACGTAGGCGTAACGTTGTATCATTGCTAGGCTCATGGTAATGGTTGTCGGTTAGAGAAATTCCAACAAGTAAAGTATATTATTTTCATGTTGCTTTCATTGTATATTATATTGTAAAGCTTAAATAGTTTTCATGTCATATTCATGTATTGATACAGTTATGTTGCTTCCAGTCATTCAACCAAGCAGATTGTTTACTCTAACCTTATCACTTACCAATACATTTAATGTACTGATGTCATTCGACCTGCATCGATTTATGATGCAGATATAGGTACTCAGGATCATCAACAGGCGCTTCATTAAGGTTACTATTCATTCACAGACAGTAGTTGGTGAGGCCTCCTTACTTTCGGGAGACACCAGTTTCATTTCAGTTTTAGTATTAGTTGTGGTGTCGTGGGTCTTGTCCCGACACCTATCTGGAATTGTTAGAGGCTTCATAACACACTAAATTAGATGTTTCCATTGTTTTCTCAGGATGTTTTATTTAGCTTATGATTCATGTTAAGTGTTTTGCAAGACTGTACTTTTAAGACTTCCTTAAATATCTAAGTGTTCACCTATTTTAAGCTTCCGCGTATTGTTTAGTGTCATGAAAGTCATGTAGCTAGGCCAAGGGTTCGCTTGAGGATCAGAAATGATTTCCGAGTTCCAGTTACGTCCAGGGTGTAGACCCGTGTCACCACCCAGGGGTACACCCTAGACGTAACATGGCATACAAGACCCCGAGAGGGCTCATATAAGCCACTTAGCTTTCATAGTCAAGAAAATAGAAAATCAACAAGATTTAAAATATTTTCAACACAATCAAAGTCTTTATAAAATGAAGTGGAAGTGTCATACAATTGTCTCAAAACCATCTAATACAAAGATTGTTGGGACACAGCCCATACAAAAATGTTCAAAACTTAAAATCAAAAGAACATAAGGAAATGGTGGCCAAATCCTCGAATGCTATGAGGACTCACCAATCTTCAATCTTGCCTCTACTATAGATCCTAGCCACGGGGATGAGAATCGGGAACGTCGGACCCTACATTTGGATAAGAAATGTAGGCAAGAGTATGCGTTGTACACGAATGTACTAAATATGATTTCTTGCATAAACATCAACATAAACATAAGAGTTAGACAATATAAGTCATAAGCATAATCAATGCACATAATAGATCATTTCAACATAAAAGGTATACGGCTTGAAGTAACCTCAATCCATCCTTACTCATCATGGAAGACAACTCAAGGAACAACCCA
>JAJONR010010566.1:0-18290 GCA_029582245.1 Solanum etuberosum
GTTAGCTATGGTGAGCCTCCTTGCTTCCGGAGGGTTCCACTTTTACTTTCAGTTATATCAGTTGTTAGGATGTCGTGGGTCTTGTTCCGACTTCCATCTTTGTCAGTTAGAGGCTTCATAGATAGACAGTAGAGTTTCAGAAGTCTGTTCGTTTATTTTGTTAAATGTTTTAAAGATTTAAGTTGTCTATTTTATGGCGAGTTGAATATATTCTTTTTATTCAATTTTTAAGCTTTTGTATGCTTGAGTTAGTCTTCCGCTTATAGTCAGCCAGGATGAGGGTTCGTTTGGGGACCAGCAATGGTTCTCGAGTGCCGGCCACGTTCAGGGTGTAGGTTCGGGTCGTGACACTTTCCCCCAATTATTTTTTCTTGGTTCATCATTATCTTTTTTCTACATCTACCTGGTCTTCCAGGCATTGGCTTCACTTCAGGAGGCTCAACTGCTGGGTTATTGGTGTCAGACCACATTACCATATTAAATATGGGTTGTAAAAAGTACTTATAAGCACTTAGGAGTGTATCTTTTCTGTACCAATGTTCCACATAGTCTTCTGGTTCTTGCCCAATGTAATATAAGGCACAAACTACATGTTGGCAAGGTATGCCCCTCAACTACAACATCCTACAGCTACATGTATTTTTAGTCATGTCAATTATGTGTCTATATTCTCCTTCTTGGATCTCAAATCCAATGTCATGATTCCAATTCACCCTTAGTGTCCTGCCAATCTCTTTGTTTTCTTCTAAAATCAGTCTTACCATAGGTGAAATGTCACTGATCCAAGTATCTGCAAACTTAATCATATCTCCATGCCTATCCATCATTTTATGTCTAATATCTTCAAGCATACTAATCACAGATTTATGTCTAGGACCAACAATCCATGAATTAAATGTTTCACACATATTATTTTTCACCACATCACACTTTGATCTTTCACAAAATAAAGCTCTACACCAGTATTCTTTGTTATATCCAAGCAATGACTCACATATTCTATCACCCAATTTTCATATATATTCCAATTCATCTCGCAATTTAACCTCAAAACTAGCTTTGACACACCTCCAAAATACTTTTCTCCTTTCCTCACCTCTTCATATTTTTTGCCAGTTTGTCCAAATATGTCTTGCATACTTTCTTCTTTCAGCATTAGGAAGTAAGTCTTCAACTTCTACCTCAAGACCCTAAGAAATATTAAATCAATAACTTTAAGGCATCTTTAAGATATATATTAGCACAAACAATTTTAAGGCATCTATTGGCACACTTCACTTACTTCACACACTAACAACTTCACTTACTTCACACACTAACAACATCACTTACTACACTAACAACAGGCAGTGACAGTAACAACTTCACTTACTTCACACACTAACAACATCACTTACTACACTAACAACATCACTTACTTCACTTACTTCACACACTAACAACATCACTTACTACATTAACAACATGCAGTGGCAGTAAGTTAAGTCTTCAACAACTTAACTTACTTCACACACTAACAACAACCACAAATTTCCCACACAAGGCAGTAACTAACATAAATAAACAAAGACAGTAAATCAACAAAGTTATGCCACTTCCATTTCAGACATGATTGTTATGCCACTTCCCACACAAGGCAGTAACCAACATAAATAAACAAATACAGTAAAAGAAGTGGCAGAATAAATACCTTTTGCATGTCAGACATGATTGTTATGCCACTCCCATCACCAAGTTGCAAATCTTCAATGAGATAGCCTAAGAACCAACTCCAAGAGTGTTTAGTTTCTTGATCAACCACTGCCCAAGCTATTGGATACATTTGATTGTTTCCATTTTTTCCAACAGCCACTAATAATTCTCCTCTACAAGCACCCTTCAGAAAGCATCCATCCAATCCTATAATCTTCCTACAACCTTCCAGCCATCCATTTTTCAATGCAACAAAGCAAACATAGAAATATTTAAACAAGTGTAAGCCAGGGACTGTTTCATTATCAGTTCTTACCCAACAAGAACTCCCAGGATTTGTACTCTTAATCATATCAGCATAGTCTAACAACCTTGAAAACTCAAGCTTCCAATCACCCAAGAACTTGGCAATAACATTCATTTTTGCCCTGTAACATATTGATCTTCCCACTTTTAATCCTCATTCTTTTCTTAGTGTCTCTTGAAGCTTATGAACTCTCATGTCATGCTGGGGTATTATTCTATCCCCCATCTTCATTTTCACATATCTGGCTGAGCACAACCTGTTCCTATTCTTTGTAATACATCTATGAGAAGGATAATATTTTCTTTACAAAAAAATTTTCAGAATCTTTATCCAAGCTTGCAAAGATTTCCCATTAACACTTTCCTTCACATCTTACCCTAACTCTATGAGGTTCATTGGGTTTAAGCCTTAACTGAACCTTATGTTGAACAACATAATCAGCAACATCCTTTCTAAATTGAGTTGCACTTTCAAATATCATAACCAACTCAAAGAAAGAAATGGAAGAAGAAGAATCATACCTCAGTTTGTTGCTTTTTCTTCTTGAAGGTAAATCAACACCTGGCTGTGCTAAAACATCTAGCTCCTCATCACTATCTTCACTTGGTTCATCTTATGAATCAATAAACACTTCATCACCTCCCAATTTCCCATTATATTTGGCTGCCTTATTGGTGAAGATATTCTCAAATCCCTTATCTATGCCAGCTTCTCCAAGCTCAACATCTTGATCCTTTGAGGGTCTTTTAGTTCTCTTGTTTTACTTTGCAGCTTCATTTTTTTTTCTTCTCTAAGGTTTTCTCTTAAAGCTCTCAGTTCTTCATCAACTTCACTATCATCCTGATCTGGAACATCATCTAAGTCTTCCTCTTCAAAGTCAAGAGAATCACCATTTTCTTCCTCTAATGGTTGTTCAACTTCACCTACCCCATTTATACCATGCTCAATGTGTGAAACCTTAGAGAAATTTTTCAATTCTTGATTATTTTTTTCAACAGAAGATGGTCTCAAAGTAGTTATAGCAGTGGACCCCCCTTCTTTAACAGTCACATGCTTCAAAAACAACTTAAAAGATGACCCACTCCACAAATCTTTAACAAAGTTATATAGTTGGCTGTCACTTTCTAACTTGACAAAATTATGGGTAATAGGGTCTTCAGTATAAAAAGCATCAATTTCATCATACCCAATGTATTTTGCATACGATTTCATTTCGGTCAAAGAGAAGTGGTCCTTATCTATGCTAAATACGATGCTTCCCAATTTCGTCACATATTGACCTTTATAAAAGCGACCTCCATGGTGAAAAATAGCTATAATATGACCCATATGTATAAAGCTGGAAGAAAATAACGATTTTACACTCATGGTGACAAAAAGATTCTACCTTGTATCAAAGATAAACTTTCAAAGGGGCAAAACTGAGACATACCTGGACTAAATCGAGGAAGATGAACAGATGAACATCAGCTTTAGCAGAAATCTTGAACGATTTTTCCCTTCGATTCACCAGATTTTGATTCACCAGATAAGCTAGGGTTTTAACCTTTTGAGATGAACAATTTTGATTCACAATCGGGTGAAATGAAAATGTTTTTTACCCTTTACCCTTGTATATTAATTGAAATTAATTTTAATTTTTTTAGTTCTAATCGACGTGTAAAATGTTTAATTAGTTGGCAGCCATTGAGTGGCTCACTAATACACGTGGGAGCATTTACTTTTCATGCTCTTTGGCTGCAAAAATTGTGTGTTTATTTATTTAAAGATTGGATAGTTAAAGTGCCTGTTTGTACACTATGAAAGTTGGAGGTCAAAGTTAAAATTTGAAGCCAAGTTTAGGGTCTAATATATGTATTATGCCGACAAATATATATGTAATAAATGAGAATTCAATTATTTTAGATAAGAAATTTTGATCAAATAAATATTTATTTTAGATAAGGAATTTTGATAAAATAAATCTCGCAGTTGATTTATCAATTATGCGCGAAATTGATTTTTATAGATAGTTTCGTCATTCTTATCCGTCGAAATGATCTGATGGATCCCTATACTTGTATGTGTTTGTATTATGGACCATTGACCATGCTTATGTGGCATTAAAATGAATGAGTTGGCGAGAGAGTGTAACCACACGCATGTAAAGGCAAGTGAAAAACATATTTAAATTTTAAAAACGGAGAAGGGCCTAAAATACCCTTCAAGTATAGGGAATGGAACAAAAATACCCTCCATCCACCTTTGGGCTCAAAAATACCCTTTCATCCACCTATATGGACCTATATTACCCTTTCACTTAACAAATTCTTTATGAGTAATAATTAATCTTTTCATTAATGATGTGGAAGTCTTTAATTGGCTGGAATTTAAGTTAAGCAAAAACAATAATTTCTCCAAATCAAACCCGGATCCAACTAAATTCTACCCGACCCACTTAAAATTTTACTGACCCATATCTTTAGAAAAACAAGGAGAATCGAGTATGTAGCGGTGAGTTTCCTTTTTTTTCTCTGTACACTGAATTTCTCTTCATAGAATTTTCTCGTAAAATCTACAGATAACGAAAAGCGATGTCAATCTCTTTTCTTCATCAAGTATATAATCTCTTGCTATGGCTAAAAATAATTTTTTTTGATATTCTATTCCATGATTCTGCTTTGAGAATTTCCCAAATCATGTCTATTTAAGAAATAAAATTATGTTGGTTTTGCTTTTTCGTGCGGTGCTTTATATGAATCGCAAAAAAGAAAGAAGTGAAATAATTTTTGAACTCTAGGGTTTCGGATTTTGAGAAATTTTACCGCTTTGAGTTTATGTTTCCTAGAGATTGGAGATTTGCTGGACTTTTCATAGTGTTCCAAAATATGGTGTATATTGGTGTATGATTATAGTGGCACTTGATCTTGTATTTCACTTCTTCCCTCTTGGAATGTTTCCAGGGAATTTTCGGAAGTTTCATGTGTTTATGGTCTAATGTACCTCTTTTTTTGACTGGGATTAAAAATAACTGAAGCAAGTTGTTGATTGAAGTTTGATTATTTAAGATATGGGTCAATAGAATTTTAAGTGGGTCGGTGAAATTTAGTTGGATCTAGCTTTAATTAGGAGAAATTATTATTTCGGTTAATTTCAATTTCAACCAATTAAAGAATGTCACATCATTAATGAAATGATTAATTATTAGTTTTAAAGAATCTGTTAAGTGAAAGGGTAATATAGGTCCATATAAATGGATGAAAGGGTATTTTGGAGCCTAAAGGTGGAAAAATGATATTTTTGTTCCATTCCCTATACTTGAAGGGTATTTTAGGCAATTAAAGACTGCCACATCATTAAAAATATAAAATATAATTTTTTTTTTTAAAAGTTTTCTTCTTCCCCTCACCTCACCTTCTTCAGTCATCCCCCACCCCCACCCATATTCCCGCCCACCCGCCACCCCAATCCCCCTTTTCAGCCATCCCTCACCCCCCATATCTGCCCTAACCCCCTTTTTCAGCCATCCCCAACCCATATCCGCCCCAACCCCCTCTTTCAGGCTTCAGCTATCCCCCAACCCCATCTTTGCTTCAACTCCCCTTTTCAGTCACCCCCACCCCATTAGTAGACCCAATTCTTCTTTTTTTTTCATTTTTTAAATTTCCATTTTATTTTCACCAAATACCACCATTAAAGAGTAAAATTTTAAATACAAAAGGCTTACAAAGGAAGGAAAAGAAAAGGAAACAAAGGAAAATTAATTTAGATCTAATTTAAGATTCAAGATTTTCTTTTCAAGACTTTCATTTTCAATGTCCCTCTTTTTTTGTATGAAGATAAGTTTAAATGGAAGAAACCCTTTTTTTTTTGTATGAAGACAAGTTTAAACGGAAGAAACCCTTTTTTTTTTTTGTATGAAGACAAGTTTAAATGGAAGAAACCCTTTTTTTTTGTATGAAGACAAGTTTAAATGGAAGAAACCCTTTTTTTTTTTTTTTATGAAGACAAGTTTAAATGGAAGAAAAAGTGACTATGAGGGTGTAGGTGATGGTGGTTGTTGGTTGGGAGAGGTGGACGGAAATTGGAGGAAGGTGAAAGAAATAAGAATTTACTTTAAAGAATTATTTTATCTTTTATTTAATATTTTGATTAATAATTTTTAAAAATAGTTAATGAAGATAACTATGACGTGTTATCAATTTATGTGACATGGATTTGACATGTCATTCATTTAAGGGAGAGTGGCTACACACATAATATAAGGGGTTTAAAAATCATCTTTTGATTGAGTTTAAGGGTTTAGTTGGTAAAGAGTTAAATAGAAGGATTCACAAACGCATACAAGTACAAGAGTTCATTAGATCATTTCACCTTCTTATCCAGTACAAAGGTAAGTGAGGCTGACAAAAATATGTAGTTGTTGTTATTGTCTATTGATTTTGTTTGTGATTATGAAGATTTAATTGATATTGTTTCCACACAGATTAGGGTGGATACCACAATAAATTTTGTGAAAATCAAATGTATTCTGAGTGATCATTGTCCAACTATATTAATACAAAATATTATGAGTGTCGTGTGTATATTGAACCGTTTTTATTTTTCTAGAAATCTCGTGTATCCACTTTTTGTCCCATGAAAAAAATTATGAAAAAAAAATTCAATAATGTTATTTAATGGGAACTTTCGCAAATAGTCAGTATAATAAACATAATTATGCTCCATAGCTACAGTTTGCATATTTACGGGCTGTAGCTACAGTTTAAGCTGCCTCGTTTGTATAATTCGCAGGTTTATATAATTCGTAGTTTTGTATAATTAGCGGATATATTTGTATAATTCAGTTATTTTTGTATAAACTCGAAATAACGAATTTATACAATTACAAACATCTAAAGTGTAAATAGTTATACACATTATATTATACAAAATTACATTATACAAAAGTTATACAAATTATATTATACAAATTCTGAATTATACAAAACTAAAAAGCTGAGCCGCGCAATTATAGTTAAAAGTAGGTCGCGAATTGTAATTAAGGCAAACTATAGCTATGTTAAGTAATTAACTAGTATATGTTTGCTTATACACATAATTTTTCCTATTTCAATTACTAGTAGTTCAGATTGTATACCGAATAGTTCTAGTATATACTATATATAAGGTATACAATCTAGATGCAATTCAAATGAATGAAGATGAAAACACAAAGTATGGTGACGTAATTGAAGAGAACGTAAATGTCGTTATCGATAATTGTTTTACCTAGGAATTGAGGAACAACAAATTTATAAGGACAAGAAGACCATCTTCAAAGTAATGAAGAATTATGCTATCTGCAATGATCAGTTTCAATTTAGGGTTAAAAGATCAAGTACAACAAGTTGTAGCTTTGTATACTGATGTAACTTGTTTGTATAATTTTGTATAGTCAGTGTACGATTATTGTGCTATTATAATATCTTATAAAACATTATTCTTAGCATATTAGACACTTATAGACTTTTTCCGAAGGTACAGGTTAATTTAAACCTTTCAAACGGGTGAGGTGTTACACAAGCCATTTCTTTAACCCCAAATCATTGTTTGAGGGATTCCTTTGACCTAAAAGTTTAGTTTAATTCCTTGATATTACCACCCATTTGCAATCTTATTCTCCAATGTACTATATCAAATCATATATACCTCATATAACCATGCCACACTATGCCATGTATATTATGCAAGAACAGAAAAAAAATATGGGATGTCACACCCTTGACATATTTTTTCCCTTACAAAATGACAGTTTATGTCTATATGTATTGTTCTTTCATGAAATATAAGATTTACAGTCTCGCTGTCGCACATCATCTTTATTGGTAACTCAATATGATCACCAAGCTCTTTGAATAGTCATACTAGCCAAGTAATCTATGTTGCACAGTTAGTCATACTTTTGAACTCACCTTCTGCTGAGCTTCTGGAAACAGTCTCTTGTTTCTTTGATTTTCAAGAAATCAGTGTCACTCCAAGTTTAACTAGGTTGCCCGTGACAAATATTCTAGTCTCTAGGCGTGCTCCCCAATTTGAGTCACAATATGCAAGTAATTGAGTTGTGTCTTCAGCCGACATTAACAATCCAAGACCTGGAGCTTCTTTTATGTATCTAACCACCCTGAGTGTTGCTTCCATGTGAGACTTTTTAGGATAGTGCATGAACTAACTTAAAACTTAAACTGAAAAGGCTAGATCACGTCTAGTCATGGTGAGGTAGAGTAGTCTCCCCACCAACCTTTGATACCTAGTAGGATCCTGTAACATGTGATCTTCAGGTCCTCTCTCCCGTGAGATACACTCATCATGCTTCACAGAGTCATCTTTTGATTTTTTTTCAAGTGGTGTTCCTGTAGTTTTAGCTCCCCCTAAGCCACATTCAACTATCAATTCCAGTGCACACTTCCTTTAAGACTGAATCCCTTTATTAGATCTAGCAACCTTAATCCCGAGGAAGAATTTGAGTTCACCTAAATCCTTTATCTTGAATTGCTTTTGTAGATCCTTTCTAGTGTCATCTATAAGACTTTGATTACTATCAGTGATCAATAAGTCATCTATTCACACCAACACAACGAGTATATCACATGCAGCCTGTCTGGTAAACAACGAGTAGTCATAGTGGCTCTGACTAAATCCCAAATGAACCATGAACTCTATTAACTTAAAGTTTCACTGTCTGGGAGCCTGTTGAGACCATATAGTGACTTGTGTAGTTTGCAGACCTTAGTAGTATTCTCCCCATGTCTAGCAAACCCAATATATATTGTCATGTATACTTCCTACTTCCTCCAAGATAACTCCTTGAAGGAAGTCATTTTGCACATCCATCTAGTGAATGCACCAACCTTTAGAAGCAGCCAAAGCCACAATTAATCTCATAATAACTATTTTTGCAACTGGACTAAAGGTCTCACCGTAATCTAGACCCTTTTGTAGACTAAAGAATGTAGCACCTTATATTTGAAAATGCAATTTTTAAGCTGGTGTCTGTATCTACGGGTCCCACTTACAGACCGTAGAAGCTTCTACGGGCCGTAAGTGGCAACCATGGGTATTGGAAAAAATAACTTTTAAAAAGTAAAGTCCCAGTACCCTTTCTACGATTCGACAGGACGGTTCATCATTCCTCTTACGAGTCGTAGGTAGGTCTCGTAGGTCACCCCTAGACTTAGTGAAATTTTAAAGCTTAAAGTTTGTTTCTACGGTTGGCATGTACATGCCATAGGTAGACCTACGAACCGTACATGGGATCCGTTGAAAGTGGGTCAATTTTAAGGCCCAAGTAACCCATCGACGATTGATCAGTACGGTCCGTGTAAGGACCTACGAACCGTAGATCCAACCGTCGATGGGGTCCGACAGTTATTTTAAGAGGGGCTTTTGGATCTTTTCCTAATTATTCTAACCCAAGTAGTCAGCCAGACCAAGAATTCTCTTGGGGATCAACAATATTTCTCGAGTGTCGGCCACGTCAGGGTGTAGGCTCGGGTCGTGACAATCACGACGATTTTTTAAACATCATGCTTGTCCCTTTAATGGTCATCCCAAATAGCTTGGGAACGATGATTTGCTTGAAATGTTAACACTTTATAAACTTTTAAACCAAGATGTATGTCTCCGGATGAAGAATTCATATCTGAAAAAATAAATAATTAAAATTTTAATAAATATGAATGATTTGTTTAAAGTTAAGAAACATTATAAACTATAAAACAATTGAAAATTTTAATATTCATATTTGAAGCAGAGACAAAAGAGTTCGACAAATTCTATTATTTAAAAAAAAATGCAGTTCACCTAATTACAGACGAACCCTATATGTTTTTCATAAAAAAAAGAAATGCAAACGTTCCGCCTTGCCTTAGTTGGTTCAATTTTTTTAAAAAATATTAGAATTCGCCCGTAACTCAAGGAACTGCAATATTTTCAAAAAAAAAAAATTGAGTTCGCCCCATTAAGAATGAACCCTAGAAAATTGGAGTTACTAAAATTTCCTCGTTCATATTACATGAAAAATTCAAACTACTAAAATTCTAAAAACATACTACAAAAAAACTAAAATTAAGTAAATATAACATACAACTAATCAACTATAAAATATTTCCAAATCAAATAAAAAATCGAAAGACCACATATAAACGTTCAACGGTTATTTTTTTTCTCTTTTTCATTCAATTTTCTTTTAAAATACCATTTGCCTATTGAGTTTCATTTATCATATTCTTCAAGTGATTTTGTTTTTCTTCTTATGCTTTTAGCAATGTCCTTAGAAAATCTCTATCTTCTACAAATTTTATATTGATTTGGGAAGTCGATGTATCACCATCGAAAGAGGATCTCCTCACCAGTGAAAAAATGGTGTTACTAGCTTAATTTATGAGCATGTTTTCTGCCCACCAAAAATGATCGCATACATCATTTTCTTGAAATAAGAAAATAAGAAAATATGTGAATATCCCCAAATATTTTGAAGTAAACAACTTAATTTTTTTTACCTTTGAAGGTGCACAACTCCAAAACTTATGATCCAGATTTCTTGGAGTCTTCAATGTTTTCATTTTACACAATACTCTTTGCATTTACAAACATCTGGTTCAATTGAACATACTTTCCGATTTGTTGAGACATATATATATATATATATGTGTGTATGTGTGTGTGGAGTGAATAACCCATATTTATTGTTGAAGAAAGAGATATAGCTTCATGTGAGAAAGAAAGAGATATAGATTCACGTGAAGAGTTAATAAAAAGATTCGTAGATCGCCCATTTGTAGGCGAACTACCTTTAAGGTTTGTGTAATATTATTTTGGATGGATTTAGAGTTAACGAGGATGACAATGTTAAAATATGGTAGTTATAGTTTACCCAAAAATGAACGAACGGTTTATTTTGGTGTGTGTTTTTAGAGAGTGTCCATTTTAGTGTTTAGGGCTCAAAAAGTGTCCGTGTTGGTGCTAGACTCTACAATATTATTAGGTGCTTATAGCTCACACCCTAAATACTGGCGAAACTAGCTTATAATATATATATATATATTATTTTTTTTTTAATTTTTTTTTCTTTCTATAAGACAATATATTTTCGATAAGATAATAAGACAATATATTTTCAGAAGACAATATATTTTCAGAAGACTCTCATATAAATATATGGTGTCATTAATATTATAAATTAATAATTGTTTAAAATTACAAAAATATCTAAGACAATTTAGTGAAATATGCTTATATTATTTTATTTTTTTGTTAAAATTTAAATCTAGTTGAAACTCATCACTAACTTTTCTTATTCCATCCAAAAATCCGGTGTTGCCTTCTCGAATTGCACCGAAAAATTGTGAAGAGTTCTAGACGCAATAAATGTAATTCCTTATGCGTAACTGGTTCGAGAGGTATTATATCATCTTCAACTTGATCATCAACAATATTGTTTAATTTTCTCCGATGGTATTCACATGAATTTTTTCTAAGCTCTAAACCTCTAAACATATCTCATTTTCACCCGAATAATCTAGCAATTGTTATTGACATCTATTTATTACGATCACCAAAAGTGGTTAATCATAACTTCAAAAGCATAAAAATCGTTTATAAAAGAGGGTTTCATTTAAGTATATTCAACTAATTACTATTCTTTGCTGCGCCCAGGATGGTTGGGAACTATCATAGATTCATAAGTTCCAAAAACCAAAAAGAATTCAAAGAAGCATCAGTAAAAACGCGGCAATATAAGTCAAAATAAAAGAATATAATAGTGTGATATGAAAGTGGTGGAGGGGGTCACAAACTACTTCTTTCAGTACTTACAAATTTAATGTTTGGAACTAAGCAGGATCCAGCTGTTTTGCTTAATCACTCTTGCAGCCACTACTATTATATGCTTCCTTTTTATTTTATTATTATTCTTCAATTGAGACCTAAATGGTATGGCCAGAATCTGCATATATTATATATATATAATATATAATAATTGGGCTTACTCAAAATATTAATGATTATTTGGCAAAGTGGTTATGCTATAGTTGCTTTAATTTGTTAATGGGTGCAAATTAATGTAATACTCTTCAAAACACAATGCCATTATGTATTTTTTTGTTGGGTCTTAGCTTGGTGTATCCCATATCAATTATCATACGCATACTGAACTATTTTACCCTTTTGAGTGGATGACATTTTTTAATACGAGTTAGGACTTAAAGGTTAGAGATATTTAAATGATTGTTCTACTTTGTTTTTTATTTTTATTTTGAGAAAATGATCAAAATGGTCCTTAATATATGGCTAATACATTTTTTTGGTCCTTAATATATTTTATTTGATTGAAATTGTTCTTAATATATAAAAAATGTGTTCATTTTGGTCCTTAATATTTTTCACTTGATTGATATGGTCCTAATTAATGTATGATAAAAAGTGTTCATTTTGGTCGTTTACCCTAACCCAACAGATTTATTTTTAAAAAAGTGTTAAATTTTACTATAGACTCTACGTGCCTAACAAAATATACCAATGTTGTCTTTTTTTGTTAGCTTCAACTCCATAAAATCTAACACCATTTTCTCTAGTTTCTCCAACAAAATTTACTTTTTTTCTTTTCTAAAATATTATTCTACTGACATAATACCTATTTCTATTTTAAGAAGTAGAAAATAATAAATTTTGTTAGAGAAAGTAAAGAAAATAGTGTTAAATTTCATTGGATTTTTCTTTGGAGCTAAAAATGAAGACATCAATGGTAAATTTTGTTAGCCACGTGGGGTCCATATTAAGTTTAACATTCTTTTTTTGATAAATCTGTTAACTTTAGGATAAAGAATCAAAATGAACACATTTTGTTATACATTAAAGATCATTTCAATCAAGTAAAATATATTAAGGGATAAATAAAAATCGTTATTATACAGTAAGGACCATTTCAATCAAGTGAAATATATTAAGAACCAAAATAAATCATTACCCATACATAAGGACCATTTTAGTCATTTTCTCTTTTTTTTTTATTTACACAACTTACTAGTGGTAGCCCGAGATAACATATACACACCTCGACTAAAATTTTGTTAAGGGTTTGTGTCAATTTTGCTATGATATGGTTACTTGATCATGTTTGGCGTCTCAAGCAAGTTCAGTAGAATCACGTTTATCTACTCTGCTGTCACTTGATAGAGTATATTAGAAAATAATGCATATATTAGTTTGGTGTATTATTAATATTTTATTTGGTATATTTTTTTAAATTTAAATACATTTTATTTGATATTAAGGTGTGTATATAATTAATACATGAAAATGCATGGTATGAGTAATACAAGGAGTTTTAATGCATACATTAGCATGCATGACTAAAGACACAATTGTCCCTTAAGCCCTTTCCATATCTTTTTCATCATAGTTATGGGGTATAAGGCATACAAAAATCAGAGTGACACATATAAACTTAATTAGAATCCTATTTTAGAACGAAATAAATAACCCTAAATGCTGACGTGACATAGAGAATGTGCACGCTCGCTCGAAAGCAAGTGAACAGCCAAAAAGCTTGACACATGTCCCTTTTTAATTCATCTATTCATAATTAGTAAGTACACATAATTATTGATATTAAAACTTATATACATTTCGTTTCTTTCACTTTTTTTTTGTAAAATATTTATTTGTTTCCTCACTTTAAACTTTTATTTTCTTTTCTCGTTTATTAATTTTTTAAAATTTTCATTTTAAATTATTTTAAAAAAATTACTTTTATTTTATTAAAATTTTTTTTTTTTTTTAAAAAGGGGTACTTTAATTTTAACGTCTTGTTTTGATTTTCCACTTATTTTGATATCTGTCCAAAATTAACATATTTTAAATACAAAACATTTGAAATTAAATTTTGAAATCAAATCAAAGAAAACACAAAGAAAATAAATACAATAAATAAAATCAATCGAAAAAAGAGAGAAAAAATAATGAATGAAGTTATTTTTATTTTTTTAAAAAAGAATCTAAATATAAAGCAATTTTTTTTTTTTGAAAAAAAGTCTAAATATTAAGCAATTTTTTTCAAATTTTTCTTACGTATATTAACTTAGTTAAATTAAAGGATAAAGAAAATAAGAAGAATTTATAAAAAAGTTTTTAAAAAATTATTTTTTTCTAAAAAAAATAATAGAAAAATATTTACACATGTAGAGATGCTTGTTGTACACTCAACCAACTTTACCTGATTAAAGATACAATGTCAGCATAAAAGATGCATAAAAATATAAAAGAAATTGAGTCCGAAGAGATAATAGGACGTGAGTTAAGTTAAAGTATGTCGTCGCTGAGATTTCAATCGTAGTTGAAGGGATACTTACGCCTTATCCCTGTTTTTGAATGGTAGTTTTGTAAATAAGTATTGTTTTAAAAAAAATTATGCATTGCATATTTTTTTAATAGACCAAATCAAACTCTACATAAATAATATTTTCAGCATAACTAATGCAAGCATATACTTAATAATATAAATATTTCTAATACTAATATTACTAATACACCATATTTTATACTATTATTATACACCCACCCTATCAAACGAAATGTGACTAAAATTATATTTATTGCATTTTGATTTCCCGAGATTTTGCAAGCATATTTGAGCAGAGGTTATATATCATATGAATCCTCCTAGCTTGAATGTTACTTGACTAGAATGCTAACACTCGTTTATTATAAAGAAAATACATTATTATCCCATTAAAATAAGGCCTATTTTTGAAAAAAAATACTTCAATTTTGCGAGGTTCTATTACCTTCTGAATAATATTAAATTTGTGTTATAATATCCTTTTTGGCAATCGAGTGAGAAACTTAAAATAATGATTATAATATTAGTTTTATGAGTATTTTATTATGAAGTGTATTTTCTTATTTTTCTGATAATTTTAACTTTTTTTCTTGTTCTTTTTCCTTCTTTATTTTTCTTCTTTAAAAATCAGTTGCCATCTTCGACGGAACTCCTCCATCTTCAGTGCCACCATTTTTGTCAGAACATTCTTTTTCTATTATTCCTTTAATTCTCAACTCTAAAACTTTATCTAAATATTTTTTTACATTTCGAATAATTTTATAAACCCATTAGATTTTAAGATATTTAGAAAATACCATTTAAGTTTTTATCCGAATTTCAAGTAAGATCCTTACAATTTTGAAGAAATTCATTCATTCTTTTCAAAATTATCATTTCGATTTTTTAAGTTATATAAAAATAAAATAAATCAATTAATGATAATTTCAAAACATTGAATCTTCTTAAAGAATAATTCATTTTTGTTGTCAGCAACCCAACATTTTTTTTCAACCCAACAAAATAAAAAAAATAGTATAATTTACATTAAAAAAATTCAATAAGAAAAAGAAAAGCTAGCCACAGAAAAGGAGGAGGAGGAGGAGTAAAGAAAATGGGGGAAAGGGTTTGCTGAAAGTGGGGGGGGGGGGGTAAAGGGAGGTATATTTTAGATGAAGTTATAATTATAATAAAAAAAGGATAAAAATAATTCAAAAAGTAAGAGAGAAAAAGAAAAAGAAACAAAGTATACAGAAAAATATAATATTCTTAATTAAATTAACACGTGTCAAACATTGATTGGGGTATGATTAACACTTACTTTTCAAAATAGGGACTGATTCAAAAATAACGTAATAATACTATTTCAAAACTGTTTAGGAGTAATAAGACTCCTGCAAAGTTCAAGTGTCTTCTTAAAAGACATGCTTTACTTTAATGAGATAATGATGTATTTTCTCTTTATTATATGAATATATTTGATAGTTTTGTATCAAATAATTACGATTTTACACATGAGCAATTTTTCACTATCTTACATATTTGTAAAAAAAATATTTTCTTTGTGTGTGCATTAGTTCTTAGGGAGAGGACATTCTTCTATGACTTGTAAATTCTTAATCTGATTCAAAAAAACTTAAACTTTGAAACATAAGCTTCATGTATCATAAAATATAAATTTCAACCACCAATTTATCATAACAACAACAAATCTAACAAACCTATTTAGCATTATCATGTATGGTTGCCTAAGTCATACATGACTAAAACACATGTTGAAATAGGCTAAAATTTTAGTCGTGTGTGAGAATTATTTTGTCAAAATATTACCATTTACTCTTCAAATTTTAACACTCAAGTCTTCTTCAAATAAGCTCATATTTGAAACATAAAATCATCGGTTTGTCGAAACAAGAAAAAATCTAACAAATCCATAGAGCACTCGTTATTTTTTTAATTATATATTCGTGTTGTTCAGTCATACATAACAGAAAGACATAGTAAAAGAAAAAAAATACACTTTTGCCTGAAAATGACTTATTTATTGAATATTTGTTCAGAATAAATCAAGTTCGTAATAACTCAATATTGGTCATAGTATTTTACTCTTCTTTTTAAAAAAAAATTAAAGACCCAACAGGTCAAATTATATTAAACAATATGGCCAAGATGATGACCAAAAT
This sequence comes from Solanum etuberosum, assembly GCA_029582245.1. Lineage (NCBI taxonomy): Eukaryota > Viridiplantae > Streptophyta > Magnoliopsida > Solanales > Solanaceae > Solanum > Solanum etuberosum. Next base: position 16,520 of record JAJONR010010566.1, read on the forward strand.
CGATCTTCTCTCCAAACATGTCATGGGAGGTGCAACTAAGTCAGTAAATGTGGTTGGAACAAACAGTGGGTAGTGCCCAAATGATGCCAAATTTGAGGCATTATACAATGAAGAGGTTCAATACATTGGAAATCAAGTGGGGTGAGGGTGGGGGTTCTCACAACAATTGTCAACGTCAAGGTAGGAACCAAGGTTGGAACAAGGATAGAGATAATGGTTGCAAAGATTGGAGGGGTGGAAATTGGAGAGGCAGGGAGGTGGAAAATGAAAGATATGTGCCTCCCAATGATCGTCCACACCCAAAAGATCATGCTGTTCTAGAAGGAAGAATGACGAAAGACATGTTTGTGAGGATCTATAACAAGGTTGAAGGATCCGATAAGGTGTTGAATGATTTAAAAAATGACTTCTCCACTTTAACCCCAACGGTAACTTCACATTTATTTTCGATCAAGTAGCTGGAGACCCAACTTGGCCAAATTGCCACTCATCTAAAACCAGGGCAAAAGGGAACTTTGCCTGGTGAAACCATCCAAAAACCCCATGAATGATTGTTTAAGTTTGAGGACTATTTTGTGCCATGAAATTAAATATGACACTTCTTGGGAGGCAACATAATATATTACTTTTTTATTTCTTTGCGTTCAAATAATGTGCATTGTTAGTGCAGGTAGAGAAAAGGTTGAATGATAGATAAGGGCAGATTGGGTGAGGCCACCAAAAGGGTTATGCGCCGAAAGCACTAGGCGGATTGATTCTTTCTGCCATTTGAGCATGAAAAGGTTGCAAAGTGCACTGTCAAGATCTACGACAAGAATTCCAAAGGGGGATTCACTGAAATGCATAATGCAGACTCCATCAGGTCCGCCAAATCAACCCTCAGGTTTTGTACTTGTTCAGGCAAGTTCTGCAAGCTTAAGCTCCTGATAGTAATACGGCGAACCCGTTCAACGACGTTAGTGAGTGCGCCGAAGGGGCCTGGTATAAAAAGGCTGAAGGTTTTTTTAATTAAAAAATGAAGACCCTTTGAATTGTTAGAGCCTTTTCATTTCCCCTCTCTTACATTGTGCATTTTGAGTGATTTTGTGTCTTGTGTGAGTGTGTTGAAAATGCTAGGAGTGCATTTGATTGGATGCCAAGTCAACCCAATCCCGTTTCCTTAATTTCTTTCCTGTTTTTCGACACTAAGGTTAGTGTTTCGACTTTTCATTGATGATTTTGAGTTTAGTTGCACATAGGGTGTGGGCCTGAGCCTAGTAACTGATATTCAATGTTTAATTTTGTTGGGTAGAATCATAGTATTGAATTTGAACTGTACCTATGTGATTTACACTATGAATGCCCGTATAAATGGTGAATAATGATTGTGTTGATTAGAATGCTAAATTGAGTCGATATACTTGTTGGGTCTCTATGTAATTGAATGTGAGTGAAGCTGAGTAGCCCAATGTTGACCCATTGCATGATTTTGCCCAAAGAAAGACAGGGTGATTACTTTCTTAAGGGAAAATCGTCAAGTAGAGCAACACTTTTTGATAAGTGGAGGAAATCTAAGTATCCATGGGTAGAGAAGCGTATAGGTGGATTGTAATTGATGGAGGGGGGGAACTCGTATTTGTTGTGCATGTTGGATTTGAATTTGAAATATAGGAACTGGGACTGTTCAGCGAGCTTCTCTTAGCTCGCCAAGGAAGATAGGTGAATCGCCGAGTAAGACCCAGCTCACCTTCTTGAGCTTATGCATGGCCTTGGGTACTGTCCCGTTAGGTGG
>JAJONR010010567.1:0-19411 GCA_029582245.1 Solanum etuberosum
TATATATATATATATATATATATATATATATATATATATATATATATATATACAAATAAACAATTGTACATTATACATGGAAATATACAATAAAAACAACAAATACATTTACCATTGATTCATCCCTGTTGAACGATCAAACTTTTTTCCTCAACTTTTCCGCGTCTATGTTTTGCTTGAAAAAATTTCAAAATTTGTTGCATCTTAATTGAGTCATTTCAGTGCTTGGATCTAGTTTCTTCATTCGGTCTAGATTTAACAATAGATCTTGCAATATCTTAGAATGCTTGAGTTAGATCCAATGAGAACGATGGTGGATCATCAACAAATTTGACACGCAATGGTATACCTCTAGTAATCCTCTTGGATGGAGTTCCTTCATCCACTTTTTTCTGAAAAAATTTGAAAATTTGAAGACTGAAGAAAGATTTTTGAGAAAAAAAGACAAGCATAAATCATATACAAACGAAAAACAATGAAAAAGAGTTGAAACACGTTTTGGACGATTATCTTGAATTGTGATGCCATGATTAGAAAGGAGAAAGTAGATTTCGAAATTCAAAATCAATGTGTATGAGTGATTTTAAGAGAGAATTAGAGAATGGAGAGAGGAGAGATAAATTTAGATTTGTATAAATGAGTACTCAAATAAGGAAATAACTCTTTTTCTTTCATTATACAATTCGTCTGTGGGTCCCATAATTAATAGCAAATTTTATTAAACTATAACCACACACAGTAATTAATTGAAACTGTAACCATAGTGAATAATAAACTAGTAAGGTTTGCCAACTCACGTAATTTTCCCTAATATATATGGGCCAAGCTGGCAATTGGCAAAACTTCTGGGGAAATTTTCAAAAACAACAAACATTAAGCCTTAAATGAGATTCTTTAGCTACAGTTTCACTAATTACAATTTATAGCTACATTTTAATTTGCTACGCATTTGTATTCATTATATTTTTTTGCGGATTTTGGAGAAAAAAAATACAAAAACAAATTGATTTGTATCAAAATGAATACATATTAGGAGGAGAGAGGCGAGCGAGATCTAGAGAGGGAGGATAGAGGCGAGCGAGATCGAAAGAGGGAGGAGAGAGGATGAATACATGTGGTATTCATTGTATAACGAATACAATTGAATACAAATTTAGTTTTTCGAATACAATCGATATAAAATACAAATCTCTCACCTATATTTAATTGGATACAATTGATACATAATACATTTGACAGAGAGGATGAATGCATATTGTACTCGTATCAATACAAATACAGTTGATACAAAATAAATATAGTTTTTCGAATACAATTGACATAAAATACAAAACGTTCACCTATATTTGATTTGAATACAATTGATACATAATATATTTGAATTGATTTCTTTTTATCGGCAGGAGAGAGAGAGGGAGAAGAGGCAAGGGAGAGACGTAGAGAGTTTGCTATAAAATCAACATACATAGTAATTTATTGTAATTTTTTCAAAATTATAGCTGTGTTCCTTAAATATGTTGGCATTTTTTCCATTGTTCAATAATTTTCCCAAAACTTTGAACATGGGGAACTTGTGATGACAGGATTAATACTGACATTTTAGTACGATGAAGCTGTTCAGAAGGACGATCCATGGCCCAACTCTCAGCTCTCAAGTTCCAAAATACTCTCGGCTCGATTTTAGTGGTATCTTTATGGAAACTTTATTTATCGTGGTAGATTTTTATTCAAGACCGCTGCAGTTCCTTTTTCGGAGTGGTAAGCATCTACCTAAAGGTGATAGGGTAGGGTGGGTTGTACCTCTTTTGTGTAGGCCAAACTTAGAGCGCGTGAAACTCATCAGTCATCACTATCTCGTAAAGGCATTGAGACCATGTTACACAAAGAAAACAAGTGTGGGACGAACTTAGAACGCGTGAAACTCATCACTACCTCTCATAAGGGTGGACAAGAGGGATCAGAGTTGCTCGGATGGTAAGCAGACCATGTTACACAAAGAAAACAAGTGTGGACAAACTTAGAACGCGTGAAACTCATCACTACCTCTCATAAGGGTGGACAAGAGGGATCAGAGTTGCTCGGATCGTAAGCAGTCCCTCACTTTTAAGCTCAAGGTTGTAAGTTCAAGTTACCAAGAAGCATAAAGGTGGGAGCTCTCCTGAGGAGGGGTAAAATAAAAAATACATAAAGACGTTGATCGAGACCATAATATGTTACACAAAAAAGCAGTTTTAGTGTTGTCACACAATTATCGGCCTACCAGAGCAACTTAGTGCTTAGGGAGTCTTGTGGTTTAAATATTTCTGTTTATCTTCTTTTATTTTTTAAGGTTATTATATATATTTAAAATATGAGAGAATAGTTTGAACTGTACTACGATTAACGAGTTAGGACCTACATGTCTCAACTTTGGAATAGGAAGCTGGAATCGAATAAGAGCTCGGAAATTATTGAAGTGTGTGATTGTTACATTCACTAACGTATGAGTTTGATTCTTTTTTATAGACTAAACATGTTATTATTTTTTTATAACGAGTAACGGTGAGACATGAATTCAGTACTTTTGTTTGCTTTGATAGCATATTGAAGTTTGTCATGTATGATGCTCCTAGAGAAAAAATCTATTCAAACAAATACGGAGATCAATTTAAAGTAAATAAAATGCTTTATAATATTCACAGAGAAAATGACTGTGGCTGGCCACAAGAAAACAACTTGTCTTGTAAAAGTATTTTTAAGTGGAAATCATACTGGAATTTTTGAAGTGTCACTAGTTTTCAAGATGTTGCCTTCTCTCTTTTTTAAAATTAATTTTTCTATTCAAGTCGAGCTAGATTTTTTAAATTTTAATGCATAATTACTGAGTTAATTTCATTTTTATATAATAATTAGTTGACAAAGAGTGATTAGTACCTTTAACTACTATTGCAGCATATCAAATTTGTAAAAGGAATGAATGATTCTCGATTCATTTAAACTCAAAGTCTATTTTCTTAACATGATAACGAAGCCAAACTCTATCTTAACCTGACATATGTTAAAAGTATCCCACGTTAATGAAGAAAATGAACTATTATCTCGATATTATATTATTCACGCTCCAATTGTTCAAGGTCTAAGATGCAGGAAACTAATGAAATATCTTTCTTACACTAGTTATAAAGGGAAGGGATAAGACACAAGTATCCCCTAGACTATGACCAAAATCTCAGAGACACACCTTAACTAAACTAAGGTTTTATTACCTCCTGAACTCTTTTTTTTTTTTTAATTGTAATTTTGTACATCTTTAGGTTTACGTGGCACACTCCGTGACTCCACGCAGTTGAGATGCGTGGGCGATATTTGAATGCCACGTAAGCCAAAAAGGTGTACAAAATTACAATTAAAAAAAAAAAAAAGAGTTCGGGAGGTAATAAAACCTTAGTTTAGTTAAGGTGTGTCTCTGAGATTTTGGTCATAGTCTAGGGGATACTTGTGTCTTATCCCTTAAGGGAATAAGTTGTTATCTACTTATATAATTTTGTAAAATACTCCCTACATGAACTAACTTTTGACATTGAGTTATATCAGATAAATATATTTTTTTATTTTTCGCCTGGTATCTGGTATTCACACTAGAACCTGACTAAATTCGAATTCATATTGGAAAGTCCCGAGAGTAAATGGCTCCCTAATAAAGACGATTTCAAACATTCCACTAAGGATTAGCCCAAAAGCTTATCCTATAAATTACACACTAACTCTTACACATGAAAACACCATACACATTTCTCTTCCAACAATGGCTTCTCTCATTCTTCCATCTTTAATCCTACTTTTCTTCATTCTTACTAAAGCTGAATCTGCAATTGACATATTTCAAATCCTAAAAGATGGGGGAGAATACAATACATTCATCAAATTCCTCAAAGAAACAGAAGTTGGAAAGCGAATCAACTATAAAGCCACCAAATCCAGCAAAGGCGTGACAGTTTTAGCCCCAACAGATAATGCATTCAGTAACCTCACAAATATCACATTCAACGACGAAAAAAAAGTAAAACTCCTCATTAATTACCATGTAATCTCAAATTTCTACACATTTGATAACTTACAAACAGTACATAACCCTGTAGAAACACTAGCAACAGGGAAAAATGGTGAGCCTCTTGGACTTAACTTCATTGGAAAGAACAATCAACTGAATGTCTCATCTGGTTCTGTGGTAACTAATGTATATGAATATCCAATATTTATTGGTGAAGAAGATCCAACATTGGCTGTTTATAAATTAGACCAAGTTTTAGTGCCTTCTGAGTTTACTGATGATAGTGCTCATAAAACAATAGCTGATGAGCCATCACCAACAACTACGTCTACTACTACTAAGCCAAATGATGCTAAGAGGATTAATGTTGGAATTCTTTGTTTGATTTCTGGTGTTTTCTTCATGGGAACACTTTCTTGAAGGCGGTCTATCGGAGTTTTAGCGTCCATATATTATGTATAATATTATTTAGTATTATGTTTGGAAGGAATTTTGAGTCTATGTATAACTAATCTATACGGTCGATTGGTAAGGAGTATAGGTCGGAGAAATGGTCCATGTATTATGTATTGTATTATTTAGTATTGTGTTTGGTAGAAATTTTGGACCTATGTATACACCCTACAAGGTCATTTGGTAGGAAGTATAGGAGAAATAGTCCATGTATTATGTATTATATTATTTAGTACTGTATTATGTTTGGTAGGAATTTTGGACCTATGTATACACCCTACATGGTCGTTTGGTAGGGAGTATAGGAGAAATCCTCTATGTATTATGTATTGTATTATTTAGTATTGTGTTTGGTAGAAATTTTGGACCTATGTATACACCCTATAGGGTCGTTCGTTAGGGAGTATAAGAGAAATAGTCTATGTATTATGTATGGTATCATTTACTATTATGTTAAGTAGGAATTTTGGACCTATATATACACCCTATAGGGTCGTTTGGTAGGGAGTATAGGAGAAATGGTCCATGTATTATGTATTGTATATTTGTATTATTTAATAGTATTATGTATTGTATTATTTAATATTATGTATTGTATTATTTAGTATTATGTATTATATTATTTAGTATTATGTTTGGTAGGAATTTTGGATCCATATATACACCCTACAGGGTTGTGTGGTAGGAAGTATATGAGAAATAGTCCATATATTATGTATGGTATTATTTAGTAATCCTATGTTTGATAGAAATTTTAGACCTATATATAACTATTCTATGGATTACTTATACACCAAATATCGCTTGAACTAGTTTGTTCATGTCATGAAGGTATGTCAATTCATATATGTGAAACTATGGTCAATGATAGAATTAAAATAAATTAATATTCATCTAAAGTCGCGTGAAAGGAAGTTATCTTAAAAACCCTACAATTTTTTGGAATCAATACAAACTTAGCTACAAATAGGACATAGTGGGGGAAAAGGTCCATAAAGATGATATTTTAAACTTGTTAGAAACTTATATTCTTATTATATTATTGTGCGTGTGTTATGTTTATGATGATACAAGTTAAACTTAAATGAAACAACATATATAATCAACACTTCTTCCGTTCCTTTTTAATTGGTATATTGCGTTTTTTAAGGATTTATTTGACTAATTTTCAAAATTAAATTAAATTATATTAATTCGATATTTCAAAATAAAATTTTAGATATTCAAAAACTATACGAAAAATAATATTAATTGCAACTTTTTTCATATCAATATGCTGAAAAAATACATCTTAATATGTTAATCAAAATTCATATCGTTTGACTCTCAAAGAGAAAATTATGACAACTAAAAAGGAATGAACGGAGTATCGATTTGTTTGGAAATGAGACATATTAAACATCTTCCATTATTTGCAATAATGACAACAAATGATGGAGTAACCTCAGTCTCCAGTTCAATGTTGGGTCATAAGTATATATCTAAAATAAAGGGCAGTCCACTCATTTAGCCCATGACAAATGAGAGACCAACAAAATTGGGCTTCTCATTCCAAATTGATAGAGATGCTCAATCTAGTGGTATTTTTTATGGATATTTTATATATTGCGATGTGATCTCTATTCAAGATCATGTCTGCCTAGAAAATTAACTCGATTTATAGTATTGTCACACTGAATAAACACACACATCGCAACCTATATCAATTAAGTAACAATGACAACAACCAAAAATTCTAGTTCATGAGTTCATCTTTGTAGGTTATAATTAATTGTCATTTCAAATATCACCCAAGTGTTTTTGCTCATAGAGAACATTAGCTATCCCTTGTAGTAAAAGAGAAAATTATGTTCAAATTATCAAATAGATATGGAGTTTACATTAAAGCAAGTAAAATGTGATATATTCACAAAGAAAATGACTCTGGCTATTTTTTAAAAGTAAAGTGGCTGGCCCCCAAGAAGGCAACTTATCTTGTAAAAGTATTTCTAAGTGGGAATCATATTGAAAATTCCAAAAGCATCACTGTTTCTCAACTGTTAAATGATCAAAGGGAACCAACCTGAGTTTTGTGGTGCAGTAGTGAGACTGTTTCACTCTTAATCAGAGGTTTCGGATTCGAGCCTTGTGTATAGAGAAAATCTTGTTGGGAGCGTTGCCCCCGAATGGACCTTACAATGCGCAATCCAAATTTAATCGGGGCTCTAGTGTGGGCTTCCGAGTAGAAAACCAAAAAAAAAAAAAAAAGGAGATCAAAGGAATAAAGACACATTTCACAAAAAATAATAATAAAAATACCACACATATATATATATGGACCTACCTAATGATAACTTTAAAGAATGACAAGCTAAGTTGCTCTGTTTCTTAGTTGAAACCATGTAAGTTTTAGCACCAATGTGGAATGCCATGTTATGCCACTCTGTCAAATGCCATTATTATATGCTTTTCTCATATTATAAAATTTGTATTTCATCTTTGTAGTTGGTATTGCTACTTTGGTTAATTGGATCTGGTTCTTTTCATTTCTTGCCTACACTTTTTTTTATTTCATTTTTTTTCTATTAAAGTCAAGCTTGATCTTCTAGTGCATTATTACTGAGTTAATTTCTATAAAAATCAGTTGACAAAGAGTGATTAGTACCCATTAACTACTACTATTAGCAATTAAAGTGCCTCACATATTGGTCAACTAGACAATTTTTATTTCCTCAACTAACTTTTGAGGTTGAGTTAGGTTCAAATTTCAAGCCAAATCCGTCTATGTTGTTATATTTCTCAATGTTGAACTCACATGTTATTCTATTCACGCCCTAGTTGTTCAAGCTAGACATGCCAAGAGGTTTTAAAGTGTCACACATTACTTATCTTGTGTAATGGTATTTCACGCTTTGGACTCGAATTATCCACTAGTGTTCAAATTGTTCCAAATTAGTTAAAGGAATGTGAACAATGCTCATTTCATGAACCTAACTTTTGACATTAAGTTAGATCAGACAGACAACTTTTGACGTTGAGTTAGACTAGACAGACACTTTGTTAACATTAATATTGATTGATGGAAAAACAAAGTGTGGTTTTGGGCTTTGGGGTTTCTTAACTACTACTATATTTTATTCTTCCTAGTCTTTTCATTGGTTGTTATATTTTCATTTTCTCAAATAATACCTGTTTGTCTTGATGCAAGTTCATATACAGCTCATTCCACCAAGGATTAGCCCCAAAACTTATCCCATAAATTACACCACAATCCTCTCTACAACTCCACACACATCATATCACCACTCCACATTTCACATTTCTCTTCCAACAATGGCTCATCAAAAGCCTCTTTCTCTCATTCTTCTATCTACAATCCCACTTTTCTTCATTCTTACTCAAGCTCAATCACCAACAGCACCAGCACCAGCACCATCAGGACCAATTGACATCTTTGCAATCCTCAAAAAAGAAGGACAATACAATACATTCATCAAATTCCTCAATGAATCACAAGTTGGAAACCAAATCAACAACCAAGTCAACAACTCCAACCAAGGCATGACAGTTTTTGCACCATCAGACAATGCATTTAACAACCTCCCAAGTGGCACACTCAACCAACTAAATGACCAACAAAAAATACAACTCATTTTGAACCATGTCATACCAAAATTCTACACATTTGATGACTTACAAACAGTAAGCAACCCTGTTAGAACACAAGCAACAGGGCCAAAAGGTGAGCCTTTTGGACTTAACTTCACTGGAAATAACAATCAAGTGAATGTCTCATCTGGTTCTGTTGTTACAAATATTTATAATGCTATTAGAAAAGACCCCCCATTGGCTGTTTATCAATTAGACAAAGTTTTAGTGCCTTCTGAGTTTACTGATCCTAAAGCTCCATCTAGTGATGATGCACCTGCACCTGCTAAAGCCAAGAATGGTACTAGTGATGATAAAACAACAGCTGATGAGCCATCACCAGCGAGTAGTAAACCAAATGATGCTAAAAGGATTAGTGGTGGAATTCTTGGATTGATTTGTGGTGTTTTCTTGATGGGAACACTTTCTTGAAGGGGCAAAAAAAACTACAGAGTTATTAAATTATGATCTTTTGCTTATAAAAATTCATTCTTGCCATTTTGCACTACATTATTTTCTTCAAGATTGATTGTTGTTTGTTCCTTTTTGTGATGTAATATTTTTCTTCATATAAGTGCTATATTTGTACAATCTTGCAAATGCAGTTGTGTCTTCTATTATTTATTAATTATTATTATCCATTTGGGGGTTGTGGGGTGTGGGAGTAGGTGATTAAGGGGGTTTCGTTTGACCATGAAAATTGTGAGGATTGAAAAAAAATAGTTTATCTTTTTAAAGTGAAGAATGATATGCCTAACCTATCCAGCAAATAAGCTGGAATTAGATCGGCTGGAGTAGCTAATTTGAAAATCGAAATGAAGAAAACTTTTTTGATGTTTAAAATTTTATTACCAATCGTGTTTTTCGGAGTTCAACTGCTCCCTAGTGCTTTGGAATATCTTGATTTTTTTCTCTGATCAAATTTTGATTCTAAGAGAAGATAACATGCAACCATGACTTTAGAGGATTAGAATATGTCTACTTGTGGTTTGGTTGGGATATGAACTCAGAAGTCAATTGTTTAGTCTTACAGATCAAACTCCACTACACAATTTAATTATTAATTAATAATAAATAACTTAACTATACAAATGGATATTTAAAACTATATAATATAAAGTCTTGGCCTTTGGAAGATCAAAGCATTAGCTCCGCGTGCAACTTCAAGATGGAAACTCATTTATTAGATAGTGAACGAACTGCAAACATCTATTTTATCAAAATAAAAAAAAACGTTGTGTGCTCGCCAAAATACATCTTAATATGTTAATCAAAAGGTTCTTATGTGAAGTTAACATGTTTTACTAACTACAACAAGAAGGGAGTTTAAGTTCAAGTTCAAATTTGGTTGAAGATACAGCTTGCGTCTAAACTTGTATATTAGTAGTAATGCTATCATTTTGCATAAATAGGTATTTAAAAAGGATTTATGTTATACATTTCGATAATATAAAGAATTTTTTACATTATCGATGAGTTATAACTTACAATAGCAAATTAGGAAATCATTTTTATCAGATTACTAACTAATACTTATTAAAAGATTAATCTCTAAGTTTTGTTTCATAAAGAAAAATTGACTTATAATGACCTAATAAAGAATATTCATCCTATCGTCAGCTTATAAAACTTAAAACTCATTTATAAATATCTTTTGCAATCTCCCTTCAATAATTATGATTTTTTTTCTTCTTCAAATAATCAACATAATAATCATGTTAATGGATTCTTCTTGAAACACAACGGAACAATAATTGTGGCCATGTGGTCAAGATTTTCTTAGTAATATATCATATCTAAATATTTTTGGTTAAAATTCTGAATAGTTATTGATTAAAATGGATATGTAGACATGACACTTCAAATTAATACATTTGGGGATGTTAATTATCTCACGGGCTAACAAATTAATCGTTTTAAAAAACAATTTTCTAAAAGATATTGTTGAGTTAGGTTAACTTCAGACAATGTCTAAGGGTGTGTTTGGCGTGAATACTTTCCACTTTTTCCATGTTTGGTTGACTTAAATGTTTTGGAAAATGTTTTTTAAATCAACTCATTTTTCTCAAATTTAAGGAAAATGATTTCCCTTCAAAAATTAAGGAATATCTTTTCCAAAACTCTACTTAATTCTTCAATATTTTTTTTCTTACCCTACCCCGTACTTGACCCATCCCATCCAAAAAAAATATTCTTATTTTTTAAATTTGAAATATATTTTTACCCCAAACAAAAAAAATATAAAAATATAAAAATTATTTTTGAAAAATATTTCAAATTTTAAGTTTTTGTACCCCGCCCAACCTCAACCACCCCTAACCCCTCCCCCACACAAAAAAAAAAAATATTTTGAAAAAATATCAAAATTTTAAAATTTCATTTTTTACTCCACCCTATACCCTGACCCCTCCCCCATCAATTTTTTTTAAAAAAATATTTCAATTTTATGCCATCCCCCCAGCCGTCACCCCTCTTCCCCGCCACCCTCGTCAAAAAAAATAATTTTTTAAATTATTTTTGAAAAATATTTTTCTAGGTCGAAAGTCTGGGTTAGGTCCTGGATCAGATCTCAGGGTCGGATTTTGAAACGGTCATTGGGGTCTTGTCCTAGTTCGGGTGTCAGGTTCGTGACCTAGATCAATTATCGGGGTTGATTTTCGGATCAAAAATTATTTTCCTATAGAGTATTTTCTAGTCTCAAGCCAAAAATAAAATATATTTTCTGGAATATATTTTTCACCAACCAAACATGAGAAAATAAGTTAGAAATCCACTTGTTTTCCAATAAAACATTTTCCATGGAAAACATTTTCCTTCATACCAAACACACCCTAGATGTCTGAAGTTTGACCTTGTCAAAACCACAATATTAGACGAAAATGTTCGAAATCAAATGCGGATTCTCAACTCCAGTTACGGACGTCTAAAGTTGTTCTCGAAATGGATAACCTTGAAAAAATTTAACTTTATATATGGACAAACAACACAAATCCTACTAGTATAGGAATAAAATAATTACTTCCTTACACGTGAGTTTTCAATATTACAAATCTTACAAGAATTCGGACTTCGTATACATGTATCTTAGATACATAAGGTCAAAATTAGGTGTAGTTTGTTCTAGATACACTGCATCCAAGTGGATTCACATGTATCTGACTGTCTCGTTCACCTCTCTCTCTCTCTCTCATTGTATATGTATTTTGATATGTATCTGGTATCCATGATACATATATCTAGTATGATTAGCATATATCTGAGATACACAGACTCTCTCTCTCACCTTTCTCCATATGAATATGTATTTCAGAGTGTATGTGGTAGCAAATATACATGTATCTAGGTGTATCTGACTTGAAATCTAATATGAAATTATTAATTAGTGAGAGGATATGTAATCTTCTCAAACTATAAGAAGAATTAGTAAATGTGGTACCAATATTTGTTTAATTAGGAAGTTTTTCCAAAACATATATTTGTACAACTTCTTCTAGTCCATAAAAAAAAAAAAACTAGAATGTAAAGTGGAAGAAAGTAAAGTGACTTTATTTAGATGCATAGTAAGGTAGTCCAATAAAACTGGTAAACTAAGCTAATAGCCGGCATTCCAAAAGCTTGGCCCATTCTTTTACAGATAACGGGCTTGAGCTTGATTCCTTTTGCTTATATAGGCCCAATTTTACCAATTTAATTGGTCCAGTCAAATCTGTCTGATGACAAGTTTTTTCTCAAGAAATATTTTTTTTAAAAGTTTTACCTTCAAATACCATTTGAAAATTATTAATATTGACACGTTAAAGAATTATGTCTTGAATTTTCGAATATAAAAAGTAACGGCTCATTACCACGAATACCCATATTTTGAAAAGTGGTCTTTAATATTTAGTTTATAAAATTTGTGGTTTATGACTTTTGTTATACAACATTATAAGTAACAAAAAGATAATCGAAAATACTTTTGATATCGAAAGAAAATAATTCACAAGGCAATATTCGTAGGACAAAAAGATTTGCAAAATTACAATTTTTAAAACTTAAATTATCAAAATTTATGATCGATAATGTCAAATTGTTTTCTCGAAGAAAATGGCAAGTCAAAAGTGACAGCGCCAAGATTTTCATTAAGGAGTTTAAAATCTAAAGAAATAAATATACGAAATAGTCTAATGAGGTTTCATATTTATTATATATGCATAAAAAAATAACTTTAATCATATATAAATAATATAATTTTTTACCAAAAAAATTCAAATAAACCCCTAACCATAAGCTGGCTCCATCGCAAATGATTGGACCAAGTGCATGGCTACACTAAAATGGCGTGTGTAATAGGTCGCCGACAATTCCAAAAGAAAAATGCAAAGACTACAACTAGTAGTGGAAAAATTAATTATTATTCGGCGGCTGTTTTCGTTTACCTTTACTTAATACCAAATTATGAAATACAAAACATGCCACGCTTTTTCTCTCTCTACAAATAAATGTTGATAGTATTACTCATCTGATTGATTATATGAATTTTACGTTGATAAAAAGAGATTGATTCCTAACTATGAATTTTACGTTGATAATAAGAGATTGATTCCTAACATTATAAATTTCCTCCTTAATCTCACAGTTTAGCATGAAACACCTTTAAAGTTTGGAGAGACGTCCAATCACATTTAAATAAAATCAAGATAAAATATAGTAACAAAATCATCAATAGTCTTTGTTGCTGGACCGCAAAATTCATAGAATTTCTGGTGTGCAACGAGTCACCCTTTTAACAAAATCATCAATAGTCTTATATTAACCATGTGAAAAACAATGCCTTGGAGGCTAAAACCCAGTTTCCATGTGTTATATTTTTTTTCAAAAATAAAACTCTACTACATGTTAAATTCGACTGTACAACTCCACATATTTTAAAATATTATTATAATTAAATAGATAGGCAATAAGAACTAGCCATGTTTTTTTTATTTTTTAAAATTATGTTTTAAAAAAATAATTCATAGTGGGACTGCTGAATCAATCTTTACGTAGTCAAAAATCCAAATTAAAATTGCCTTCCTTATCTTTTCATTAAAAAAATAAAATAAAATAAAACTTGTTTAAAAAGATGACAAAAACATCAGCATTGACTAAATTCTACTATAGTAATTTTTATTTTTTATTTTCATGTTTTGATTAGCTATACAATGACGTCATTGGTGACTTGTTGAGATTATATTAATTAGAAAAAATGGTTTACTTGTGGGAATAAATAATTGAGTCACTGTTTCATAGCACAATGTATAACAGTAGGACAAAAAAATATCCATAGAAATTAAAACTTGTATTTTAACTATATCTATGTGCCAATTAATGCAAAGAATAGTAATATGTCAATTTACAATAACGTAACCCCACATATTTAACCATATAAATTGCGCTTTACCTCTCAAATTTTTAAAGGAAAAAGGATAAATATACCTCCGAACTATGGTAAATGGTATTCAGATACCCTTCGTCATACTTTTGGGATATTAGTGCTCCTGCCGTCCAAAAACTAGAGCATATATACCCTTTATACTAACGGACATACACGTGTCATAATCTTATCCACCGACCCGACATTTATTAAATATTGAATCGACGGATAAGATTGCGCCATGTGTCCCTATTTAGTCTTCCGTTAGAGTGAAGGACATATATGCTCTAGTTTTAAGACGGCAGAGGCACCAATGCCCCAAAAGTATGACGGAGGATATCTGCATACCATTTACGATAATTTGAGGATATATTTATCATTTTTCCCAATTTTTAATGATATAATTAAATCGGGGAGAGAATGGAAAAATACCATATATTTCAATATATCTGACAAACGCATGTATTATTGTATCTTGTCTTACAATAGATTAATATGTTTACTAGCTTCTTGGAAGGAGAAAATATTATAATTATAATGCCACGTTAAGAACTTGTGGAACTAATTAACTTTTGAAAGAATAATTTATTCATATTAGAAATTATATACACTAGAAAACAGATACTCTCTCTGTGTCTCAATATATGTGGCATTTTTTATTTTTCGAGAGTCAAACAGTTTAAGTTTGACCGAAAATTTGCGCATGAAATATTTAAAAGATCTATAAAAAATTTATGGTAAAAAATAGACTGATTTGAATCTTGAAATTTGAAAAGTGTCACATAAAATGAGACGGAGGGAATACTTTTCTTTTAATAATTAAACTATTTTAGGAAATGTTAAAACGTAAAATATGTCTATTTCTAAATAGTAATGGTAACAAAGTGAATGGTACACTATCTCTCTCACTAAAAAAATTTCGGAGGGCATCTATTATTCATATTAGATCTTAATTAAATACGAATTCACACCATATTACATTATCTATTTTTGAACCATAATCCACGTTGATAATGTCATTTTCTTGTACAACAATGGGATTAATGTTGGAGTACAGAATCACGAGCATCACGAGATGAAGTTCAGTTTATTATACACTTGGCTGAATTTTTGCTTCGTCATAACTTATATTTTGTCCTCATTATTTTCTCAATTATTATTATTATTTGAGTTTTTTTTTTTAAAATTTTCCTTTTTTAAATAGACAATTCAATTAATTCCTGTGACAACTGTAATGTTAAAGATGAAAACACTAATTTTGTGGTAATCAAGTTACATTAGTTGGCTTAAATAGAATCTTCAATTAACTATGCGTGAAGCATGTTAAAGAAAAACAATTGGGAGAAAAGTACATTACAATATAATATAACAAACTTGTAAATCACACCGGAGATGTTAAATATATTAGGCAAGTCTGGTACGATGAACTCGATTGAGAAAGTATATAGAAGATTTCAAACGTGAACACCTTATTTGAGAGATCATCTGCTCAATCAACTCGATCACCTTAAGTTTCCGTGAATAATTGATGATAAGAAAATTTAAAAAAGGTTAATGGGACATAAAATATTATTGAAACAGTAGGAATTCTAATTTGTGACACTACAATTCAAGTTGGTCTATTACGTACTACTTGACTATTCAGTTAGAAGTTCATGTTTTTAGAAAAGTCTATAAATTTCTAGAAATAGAAATATTAAGAGAAGCTTTCTAGAGAAGGATCATTATTGTTAGGGGCCTAATGAAATTTCACTTTAATGAAAAAATAAGAGGAAAAAATAATAATTTTATGTTATTGTTTTTATATAGCTTTTCATGTATTTAATTATTTATATTTTTAGATTTTCTTGGGGATTAATTTAAACAAAAAAGATAGTTTTCTTAAGTTACTTTTGGCCTTCTATATTTTCTCTTTCAATAAAGAAAGAAGAACACACGTTATTCTTCCTTACAAAGAGAAACACACCAAAGTATAATTTGGGGTAACTTTATCTATGTATCACGAAGTTTCATTAGTTTATAAGTTTATTACTTAGATATATTTTAACCAATATTATGAATTCTATCAAGTTTTGGTACGGATGATATAGGAGTGGATTCATTTACTTTCTACCAGCGGACCAAATGCAGTTACGTGACTTCTAAAGGTGCACTCTTTCTTATATTCCCTATTTGTGCTAGTTTCTCAAGATAACTATATATATATATATATATAGGTCCGCCTTTGTACCAAATACACCAAACATGGAGAGAGACGAGCGAGATAGTCATGTATCACATATAATGCGGAATCACATTAAATACACATTAGATGCATGTATCTGAAATACCAAATATATAAGAGATAAGTGAGCAAGATTGAAGGAGACGAGCGATATTTATCTATGTATTCTAATTACATGTAAATTCACTTGTATACAGTGTATTTAAAACAAATTACACATAATTTTGACTCTATATATCTCGAGTTACATGTATTTAAACATACCTGAATGCACCAAAATTTGGTGTATAATTCATATATCGTAAGTTAGAATATATCTAAATAATTAACTCCGACAACATAGAGTACAAATGTACGTCCGCGTTATGTGGCGGGCGTAGTTTTGTCGTTATAGTTGAGTCCGTGGTACGTCATATTATTTTTTTAAATTATTTTTTGGAACAATATTGTCAATGCCACGTTGTAGGGTCCACTCTACCTCTAGATCCCATCTATTGCTTATGTCATCCACATTGGTGATGACGTACACTATTACATTTTGTTTCCGGTATAAACGGTGTCGTTTAGCTGACGTTCTCATTGCGCACCGTCCGCTTAATCACTCTACTTGTTTACGTCACTCTCCATGTGTTTTTCAATGGTCTACACCTCTTTTTAAAAAAATTAATTTGTTTTTTTTAAAAGAAAAATACATATATGTATTTTTTAATATATAGTCAAAAGACTTAAAAAGGGTAGGATCAATATTCCTTGATTCGTACAAAATCATCATGACTTAATTGATAAAGACGTATTAACAAATCCAAATTATACAAGCATTTAAAGATAAATCCATTTTCATACTCTTTTTATTCTTTAAGAATTATTTAAATTAGTTTATAAAATTTAGAGACAACTTTTTTTTGTGTGTGTATGTGTGTCTGTGATCGGTTTTTCCAAACAACCTCTCTTTTATCCTACAAGAATAAAGGTAGTGAAGATCTATATATATATATATATACACTCTATGCCTTTTAGATCGTATTTATATGAGATTAAATTAAATATATTGTTGTTGTTGTTATTGTGTTGGTTGAAAAATATGCCTAGTTTAACGACACTTATTTTGAAGGACTGATTTTTAGTAATCTTCCTAATCATAAAGAAAGATATATATATTTTTAATTTTGTTCACATTCGATGTTTGATATTGTTGGAGTTTCAATTACTTAAGATCTTCATTAACGCTCGTCAAAAAAATAGCGCTTCTATCGAAAGTTTTTTAATATGTGCATTCTAAAACTTTGAATACTAAATATCTTATTAAAGATAAGAATGTGTTATATATATATCCAATTGTTGATGGTAAGTAATGATACAAGTGGATACCAAAACAATATCTTGTGCAAGTTGCAACGTAAAATAGGGATCACAATCCAAAATTAGAGAAGTGTTACAAATTGGAATATGTAACAAAATAAGCCAATTAAAGTAATAAAAACGAAATAAGTGACGTCGAGGAATGATGAAACATCATCCTTTGTGAAAACTAATAAACCATTTAACAATGTTCACGACTCTTATTTTATTTACTTAAATCGAAAGTTCGAAAATATTTTTTCTATTTTTATAAGATAAAAATTATAACGGTGTACACAATACTTTCATCAGATTCCACTTATAAAAGATATTTGTCTACAATTTCTTATGTAATTTTCAAAAAATTTAAATATCTATACTAAAACAAGAAATCAGTATCCAAGTTGAATAATTATTTTTTAAGTGTATTAGCTGTTTTTTTGGCCTTTTTACTCAACCTCTCTTGTCTCATCTGATAGGGATATATCATCCTTATCTAAAGTTATAATATTGGGTATCTTGTATGTCACAATTAAATTTGAATGGGGTAATTAAATTTAAATGTAAATTACCTAACTTTATACCACCTTTTGTTTTATTTTTGAGATTAGGCCAACAATTTTTATCAAGTATAGATTAGATAAATTAGCAAGACCCAAAAGTAATTAGTACGTGTACCAAACTTTAGGATAAATTAATCTAACATGGTAATTAATCGCACATAAAAACTTCAATTCTAAGTTCGACTACAAAGAATATATTATAATCCACTCACTCTTTAACCATAAACTAAACTACACGTAATAAAGTTAAATTCTTCATTTATTAAAGTATTTGAAATTGAAGATAACATTTTTTATTAAGAAAAGAAATTGTACTTGGACAAATTAAGTTTAATTTGAAAAAGAAAAAAAACTTGAAATGTTGTGAGTAAAAACAATTATCTGCTTGAGATATTCCTCAACCAATTTTTTTTCACTATTTCACCAACATTTGAAATACTAAAGTTCAATACCTATGAATTTACGATTCTTTATATACATTTTATCAATTCTGAAACATAACATTTATTGTTTAATGAATTTTAAGCTAAAATTACTGAATTTTACTAAGTCGGTAAATCTAAGGTCCGCATCCACTTCTATATTTGTATTTGTTAAAAGTAATGAATATACTACTTTCCGTTCCGTCTTCTTTTAGTTGTCATGATTTTCTTTTTTAGAGTTAAAATATAAGAATTTTGACTAACATTGTACGATATATTTTTCATCATATTGATTTGTCAAAAAATTGCAATTTATAGTACTATTCGTATAGTTATTGAATATCTAAATTTTTAATTTAAAATATCGAATTAAAGTAATCTAGTTTAACTTTAAAAATTAGTTAAATTGACTTTTAAAAAACACAATATGACAGCTAAAAGGAAACAGAACGGAGGAAGTACTTTTTAATTTTCACACAATAGAGAAAGTAAATAAAATAAGTAAGGGAAAAAGACCTGATTTACCCCTGAACTTTATAATTTGGAGCAGACATACCCTCCGTTTAAAAAGTGGCTCATATATGCCCTTGTCGTTATAGAAATGGCTCATATATGCCCTTTTACTTAACAAACCAATATTTAATAAATTAAAAATTTATTTTTTTGTCTTTAATTTGAGAAAATGCCATGTGGCTTTTAAAATACCCACTCAATAACTTTTCACCATGCCCACCCGACCCAATTAGAAACAAAAATTCCACCCATTTAAAATTACCAAATCCATTTCATTCCATTTCTTGATGAAAATCTCAAGAAGACCAGCAAGCTTGGCAGTATCATGAGCTCCACTGACGAGGAAAATTCTAGTTTTTTCATCAAAATTTTATAGTGTAAGATGTTGGCCTTGCTAGAGCTTTGGCAATACATGTAGAAGGCATCATCACTGTTGACGACTCCAATATTCTGCAAAAACCATTTTTTATTCAATAAAATTTACTAAAGGTATTCTATGGCACATGACACACACACGAATAGGAAAGACAACGGAAGATAGGCGAGCTCACACACACAAAACAATGCATTTCAGTTCAATTTGAATAGTTAAAATAATTTATCGCCATTGAAGATCAGTTTTAGTAGAAGCTTGCTTGTTCACCAATTTCTATGGGACGATTAAACAAATTGAGCAATTTATAAGAAAAAAGGCACCAATTTCTTCAAAAATTTAGAAAGCTAATAGATCAAAATACTACCTATTGTAAGCTTTAAATGGGTGGGGTTTTTGTTTCCAATTGGGGAGACAATGGAATGAAATGGGTTTGGTTTATTTAAATGGGTGGGGGTTTTGTTTCCAATTGG
>JAJONR010010568.1:0-13727 GCA_029582245.1 Solanum etuberosum
CTCATAACTTAAGCATAACTTGCAAAATTTCAGATTTTGCTATTTCCAATTTAGTTCTTTTTGGAACTCAAGGTGCTACATCTAGTGACCTTAACACTTAAGAAATTTTAAATTCCTCGGTAAAATAAAACTCACAACGAAGGATGGTTCGAGTCTTAGATCAAAAAATTTCTGGGGTGTTACAATAATAATCGCGAAGGGGCCTAAAGTTGGAAGATTATTTCCTATACACTTTTCTATTCCTCGTGTTCTAGCTTTTGCTTCTACCACTAATAAGATTGAGGTTTGGCATAAACGTCTAGGACATTCAAATTATATTGTGTTGTCTCATTTGTCCAATTCTGATTTATTGGAAAATAAAAATCAATTTTCAGCTGCTTTCTTTGATTGTTCTACTTGTAAATTAGGCAAAAGTAAAACTCTTCATTTTCCTAATTTTAGTAGTCGTGCTGCAAAGTGTTTTGATGCCATTCATAGTGATGTTTGGGACATTTCACCAGTTATTTCTCATGCTCATTTCAAGTATTTTGTGACATTTATAGATGACTATAGTCGATTTACATGGGTGTATTTTCTTCTATCTCTTAGGCCAGGTTGGGAACATTTAAAAACCTATATATTATAAATCAAATTGCGATGATTAAGGAAAAAGAATGAATTTTATTATTTTTCCTAATTTTATAGTGCATGGTAAATTTGTAGCATAAATGGTAAAGGATTTAGTAAACATACATTTAACTATGTGTTCATTTCTTTTTTCTAAATATAAAATAATTAGAGGAACAAAAGGTATATTTCTTAGATGTCCTTTATTATACTTGAGTAATTATAAGTATAGAATTTCATTTGTTTATTCAAATAAGAACAATAGTCATTATATATTAAAATGTATGAATGTATAATAAACTCAGTTTCAATATGTGGATAAAATTTATATAGTGTTTTTTAATCATTCACGCGTAACAATAGAACACTACAAGAAAAGGGTGAATTACATGGGGATTTTTCTGGGGATTAGTATGAAAATTTACAGGAAAATAAGTTTCCTGCGGATTTTCATACTAATCGCTAGGAAAATCCCCATTTAATTCACACTTTTCTTGTAGTGGAAATTAATAAAGCTTAAATAAAAATAATTCTTTTTTTCAGTTGAAATTATATACTCCTTCCGTCCACTTTTATTTGTCATGTTGCGCTTTTCGAAAGTCAATTTAACTAATTTTTAAAGTTAAATTAGATTAAATTAATTCGATATTTTAAATAAAAATTTAAATATTCAAAAACTATACAAAAAGTATTATAAATTGTAAATTGTTTTATTATTTTACTCTGAAAGAGGAAATTATGACAATTAAAAGTGGACAGAGGTAGTACTTATTTACACTAAATTTGGACATGTTAACGTCAATTTTAAATAATAAAATTTCTTGCATTGTAACAAAATCTTCAAATATTAAATGCAGACATCAAAATCTAATTAAAGCAGCAAAAGGGGATAAAAGGTGATTTGTGAAAATAGTCAAAAGTTCAATAAAAAATCATGCATTTGACCAAATTTAATAATATTAACATTTTGCAATAAGAATCTCATTTGTCAAATCAAATATAATAATTATGATTATTAAATAAACCACATATACTTTAATAAGGTGGGAAAGAAACTAAACAAATAAAATTATTAGGCGAATTGATTTTATTTTATTTTTAAAAAAAATGAATGCCTCATTAAGCAGAATTTCATCTATCTAAACTATACTATTGACTCACATATATATATAAAGATAATTAAGTTTATGCTTACTTATGAATATTAATAACACAAATGTATTAAAATGTGAAAAATGGTTGTCCTAAGTTAGATAAGGTGTCATCATGACTTAAGAAATTATAGATTGTAACATTTTTTAAATTGTGAAACACCCTTTAAATGAATTGGTTTTCTCTATATAAAGAATTTTCAAAATTTTGTTTTTTTTTTCTTTACAAAGTTAAGAAATTGAACATGCAAAACAAAACAAAGACAAATATGATAAAGTATGAGAACTATACCATCATATAATAACTAGATAAAATTAAAATAACAATAGTTATGAAGAGTAAAACAAAATAAGAATATTATTTAAAAAACAAACTTAATTATTTAATATAGGAAATATTAGAGGGAAGACCACAAGTCCTCCCTCTTACAATATTTTTTCTAATATCCAATAAAATGGTAGAGATCTATCTAATCCTTACCATATAAGTAACTTTTTCAAACAAAATATAACGACTAAACAACAATTTAAATAACTAAGCCCTCCACGGGAGACTACAGGAAAAAGTAAAGTTTTGTAGACTCGGTCAAGTCGGCTATAGAATGTTGACAAATATTGCAAGCTTTATAAGGCTAACCAATACATAAACTACTTATTTGTATTCTTTTTCTTTTTGAGATACTAAATAGACTAGTAGCAAATCAGAAACCCTCATTATTACAAGGCCAAATTAATTTTCTTTATCAATTGGCATTTTAAAGCGACACAAGGGACAAACATGATTTTTGTCAAGCCATGAAAAAATGCAATCACCTTGAAACATATGCTTGCAGGGCATACGAGTTATTTCAACAACGTCCTTTGTAAGCAACTTGTCAAGACATATCATACATGTTTCACCAAAACTCTTGTCACCATTCAATGTCTCTACTTTCACCTTCTCAAGCGCTTCAATAGCATCCCTCGATGTTGGAATTATAGGCACAAACACACGTGTTTCTTCCAAGGTCACTAAATTCATCGTGACTTGTTGTTCTATTAACCCTAGCTCATCCTCATTAGCTTCCTCTTGATCATAATCTTGATGAGGAATACGATGGACTATGTCGAGGATGATTGAGATTTTCTTTGATGTATCATTTTCTTGAACAATCAACAAAGACTTATCTTTAATGTCTTGAACCATTTCCGGTTGATACATGAGAGGAACATATAAACATTCAACCATATGATTGAACTTAGAGGACCATAATTCATGTTCTTCTATGTCGAAACACAATCTTCGTGTATGTTCATAGATGAAATATGTGTGATTATAAAACCTCCAATTACTATCTTCCGTGAAATAGTAATTAAGATAAACTTTTCGAATTCCACATAAAATGAAAAGTTTGCCCTTCGACAAATTTTGATCATCATTCTCTAGGAAGTCCTTTTGATGTTCGATTGTCCAACAATAAGGGTTCCTAACCATCGTATGATTCAAGTTAGAAGAGCTAGACTTAGTGAATTTATGGGGAAAAGAAGGCAAAGAGTGAGCGATGCTTAGATGAAAAAGACATGTGAAGACATTATATAGATGTATATATTTATATATCATGAATGAAGAAATCTAAGAATCTATAAATCAAATCTGATTGATAAGGGAAATATTGAAACAAAAATTATTTTTTTAATTTTTGGTATATTAATAGTAAAGTCACATCATAAGTGGTAATTATATTAAATAAACTTTCATTTTTCTCTCAAAATTTAATCAAGGCAACAAAGAGGGAAAAGGTATTAATTGTGGAGATATAGACAAAATCTCTCAAGATTTTAATTTGAAATTACTTTTGTGATGTGTAAGCAAATTTAAGTAGCTAAAACATGTCGTTGGAAACTCAATAAATGTATAACTTAAATAATCCCTTAAAATTTAGGAGTATGCATCTATATATGTTTTTATTCTTAATTATCATACTTAGTTTTCTACGTGTCACTAAGTTCGTTAACATAGTGAAGTATATTGAGGTTCGATTATTTTAGACCTAAATATGTAACACCTCAGAAATTGTAAATCCGGATCAGATAGTGAAGAAGCTAAGGAGTTGAACTCTGCAGAAAATTGGGACTTATGGATAGCATATACGGGTCATAAAAAGATCCACGGACTATAGATACAATTCGCAGATGAACTTCAGAAATTAGAAATTCATTTTGAGATTAAACTCCTAAAATTTGACTTTAACGGACTAATTCTATCGTCCATAGATGGAATCACGGTTCATAGATAGATCTCGTGAATAGAACTTCAGAAAATCACTAATTTGTCATAATTTCTACAAGAGGAATCTACGACTCGGAGATCCATATGACTCTTGTGAAAACCTGTCAACAATTATGCAAAGATGTTAAATGTCCCATATATTAGTGCCACCATATTTGGAAGGAAAAAATGAAAGGACTATTTTAAAATTCAGGCAAGGCATGAATTTTGCAGTGGGAGGGGCAACAACTCTTGATTCTGCCTACTTGTTGGACAAGGGAGTAATGTCCAAAAACAATGTGTCTTTGGGGACTCAACTGGGTTGGTTAAAATATACGATATCTTCTTTTTGCAAATTTCTTTCAGGTAATAGCCCTGGGCCGCCCATGTTGGTGCTATGAAATTATTTATGTGTATTTGCTATGCATTGATACAACATACAAAAAGGCTGAAGAGATACATAGCTTTGATGGATACATGTCTGTGTGGCAATTGCTATGTATCAGATATATTTAGTATAAATTCAAATTGACGTATCATGCCTAAAAAATTAGTGCATTGTTGACACCCAATTTTGGATATCCATATTTAATTAATTAAGCTTCCATAATAATAATAATATATATGTTACGAAATTTTGTAGGAATACGGAAAAAAAAAAAATATATAGTTTTTATCTCATTCGATAAACTTATTTCATAAATATTATTTCTTATAAAATTAAAATATTATGTAAATATTACTACTTACTTTCACATTTTTTAATTTTACGTCAAATAAATTTTGTTCTTAAGGGTTAACTCGATTTTTCTAATTAAATATAATTTCTATTATTGCAATAAACATTTCTCGACATTTTTTTAAAATTAGGAAGCTTAATTAATTAATGAGTTACTAATTTATATTAATTTTATTTTTAGAATGACTAATTTTATCAAATAAGCTAATCTTGTAAAATAATTATTTTTAATTTAATAAATTATGGCTATTTAATAAAGTAAGTGGTTATAATTTAAATGGATTTAATTTGAGCAAAACTTGGCAAACCAAGTCTTTTTAATTCAGTCAATCCGTGTGCGCCACGTAGGAAGCACATGAATTGTGCTTCTTCAGCTTAAATCTTGAACATCCAATTTAATCCAAGGGATTTAATTAATCCATCATTTTGCAATTATTAATATATATATATATAATGATTATTATTATTATTTTAAACTCCTTAATTTTATCTGATGCCCTCAAAAATTTAGCTAAGCACGGTTAGCTGTCTATTGTGAAATCCTTGTAATACTTGCACATCGTTTTGGTTATCCGATTTTTTTTTTCTTCTTTTTTGTGTATGTTTGTTGGTATGGTATTTTAATATTGGAAACCTTTAGTCCAACATTTCTTAGCCTTTCCTTTTTACGAGTTTGATTATATTGTTTGGATATGTTGACTAACCTTTACTTATGTTTGCATAAATCTTAAGCTTTGATGTATAAAATTGCTTGTCTTTATTTTGGAGGTTATTTATGTGGGCTAAAGTTATTGGCTAACGGATTAAAAATTATGTTGTAAGCCTTTGGCAACATTTTAGAACAAAAATAGTAGAAAAATATTTTTTTGAAATTATATCTTTTAAGAAAACAAGTAGGGAAGTAGGCCTATATATCTTTAACAAAATAAATATAACTATAGAATAAGTCTCAATAGCTAGTGCTATTTTATATTCTTTACAACAAACCTTTATAAAATATATTGGCTATTCTTACTTTTTAAATCAAATATTTCTAAAATATTTTAATTTCTTAACATGTTATTTCAAGATTTTAAATCTGCCAACAGGTTTAAAATACAAGGTATATACATATACATGTCATACACATAAAGGTATAAATCCTATATTTTCTCTACATAACCTATTATTTTTATCTACTATGCTTGCGAATGTTATTTATTTATTTTTATAATTTATAAATCCCTACACTTATATATACATATTATTTTACTACATCTAATTTATCGTCAATTCGTCTATACATATAAATAAATAGAAAGTGTTCATATGTTTTAAACAACTTACATGTAGATACTACACTTTATAATAAATCTATTTAAGATCACAAGCTTTATATAATATTTTAACATTTAGTATCATTATTATTTATTTTATTAAACTTCATTTTTTTCACACATATTACTACATATTTACACTCGACTACTATCTCATTTTATTTTATTTTCTTTTACGTCTTAATTTTTTATATATAAATAAAACAACAATTTTTTATATCCTTTAAACTCAACATTTATATATTTTATTTACATAAGACACATCTATATTTTCCAACATATAGAAATGTCATACATTTAAGTATATTTATTTATTTACCTTTTTATTTATTTAACTATATGATAAACATACTACCATTAAATTTATTTTATAGACATATATATGCCATACCTTGTATTTTACTCTTCTTAAACTAACAAAATTTACATATCATGAATTTTAAAGAAAAATAAATAAATAAATTTTCATAATTATTTTTCCTAATTATTTTTCCTAAATTGAGTTTAAGGACTATCTTCGGATAGGCTCTGAGGGATGCTTAATACCTTCCCCTCAAGTAACTAAAACCCTTACTCAGAATCTCACTGATTTTGCAAATTAAGCAGAGTTTACATTTACATATAAAAAATGATTTTCCTAATATTTCCTTAAAATTAGGTGGCGACTCTAAAAACAAAACAATTTTCAAAAATCAGAGTGACAACCATATTATGTTGTGAACTGTTTCGGCTAGTTCGAAATGGGGTGCGACATGCATGATATATTACTATTTATGTATCTTATTTTGTTTGAGAAATACTGTATTTTATAAAAAGAAACATTATACATATAATTATTCTAAATAACATTTTTTTTTGTGTGTGATACATAACACAGTATTGATCAGTTGATATATATATGATATATGTAATAAAGTTTGAAAACTATTGAATTTGATATATATTATGTATCATCCACATATCAATTAATTTGATACACAATGCTTTAGCTATAGAACATTAGGGTTTATGTATCAAGTATATTTATTGGGTAATGTGTACAAACACATAGCCTTCTAGTTGAATAATTTTGGGTGTATGTATCTGGTAGTAAAAGATTGTCACGGATATATAATATACCTATTGTTGGATCTGATACATAGTGCTCTAGTTATAGAACATTATGATTTATGTATCCAGATTGAAGATACATTATATAACTTGATACATGTTAATGACACATTAGTTAGTGTTTATGTATCAAGTACATTTATATTGAACATGATAAACATTAATCGAAGATTCAACAACATTAGAGTTATGTATCAATACCTTAAATATGAACATTATATATTGCATAAAACAAAGGCTAATGTAGCAGTGATGTATCAGATTAGTAATAACACTAACAAAGACTAATTTAAGAATAAAAAAATAAATGAGATACATTGAAAATCTGTATCTTTGGTAGTGATGGTCGTGTGATGCCAGATCCAACTTTTTTCCTTTTTTTTAGCGTTTTTTCAACACTAGATTTAGAACTCGAGCATGCATCCTTCGTCGACTTCTCCAATGTCAGATTCTTCATGAATAATGAATTATTTCTTTGTTTAGATCTATTTTGAATAAAATCTTCATCGTAAGAATCAAATATACGACGTACATTATCATTAATGATTGAAACTATTTGGGTAATCTCAATACTAAAAGATGGAGCTTCATCCATATATATATCGGAAATTTATAGATGAAAATCTAAATAAATTTAAAGAAAAATCGATATCGATGAACTTGAAAGACCTAACAAAGACTAATTGTAGCAGTGATGTATCAGAACAGTGATAACACTAACAAAGACTAATTTAAGAATCAAAATAAACGAGATACATTAAAAATATATATCTTTGGTAGTGATGGTCGTGCAATGGCAGATTCAATTTTTTTCTTTCTTTTCTTCGGCGTTTTTCAACATAAGATTTAGAATTCGAGCATGCATCCTTCTTCGACTTCTCCGCTCTCAAATTCTTCATGATTAATGAGTCGTTTTGATCAATTTTCAGTAATTCTTTAAGATGAAAAAACTAAATAAAAAAAAAAATTGAAGTGATGGAAAGAAATCTACCTCTTGAATAACTTGAAAACATTAATTGGAAAGAGAAAAGATTTGAAATTCAAATTAGATCAATGGATGTAACTGTGGATAGATTTGTGGCGTGAAAAAAAAGGAAGGAAAATCATTGGTGTAAGATTTAAAATTAATGTATCCGAAAAAGGGGATGATGGGAGCAAAACAGGGGATTTTTGATATTTTTTGAAATAGTAGAGAAAATAAGAAAATATGATAATAAATTGTGTATAGTTAGGTAATTTTTCCTTATTTTTATTGGGGAACTTTCGCAAATAACCACTATAATAAATATAATTCTGCTTCATAGCTATAGTTTGCATATTTACGGGTTGTAGCTACAGTTTAAGCTGTCTAGTTTGTATAATTTATGTAACACCCCGTATCCTAGACAGACAATATTTCAGATTTGAGAAGCTACAGGTGCCACCGACGGGCACCACCCACGGACCATAGGGTGACCCACGGTCCGTCCTGGTGGTCCGTGGTTCACCACCTGGAGCCCCTCCCAGAAAAGCCTAGGAAATAATTCGAAGTCCAGTCCTACGCCAGGACCTACGGACCGTAGGTCAAACCACGGTCCAGGCCGTAGGTCGAACCCCATATTTCAACTCCCAGAACTCCAGAAAATTCAGCTAAGGCATGACCCACGGCCAGGACCTACGGACCGTAGGTCAGACCACGGGATGTGGTCCAGGTTCGTCGATCGTGGCCTTCAGGTCCGACTCCCAGAACCCCATTGACGGTTGACCAGCAAAGACCGTGGGTCAGTCCACGGACCATCGGTCAGTTTCGTCGGTGGCCCCGACAGCTTTTAAGTCAAGGGTTATTTGGTCTTTTTCCTATGCGTTGGACCCCTAAACTACGTCGTTTAACCTCTAAACTACGTAGTTTTGGTCAGTTTAAGCCTAGCAACTTAATTAGAACTTACCCTAGTCAATTCATTCTCCAAAATTTAGCAAACTCAGAGCAAAAGAGGAGAAAGAGTCGACCAAGCCCTTTCCAAGAACGCAGCAAGGTTTCATCAGTTCCAGCCCTGAAATCGAAAGATTTCTCCGTGGAATTCGTCACCAGGTATGTGGGATTTCACTAGTAGGTTCCTTTCGCCCATTAGGTCCCTATAATTCAGTCAGAATCTTGATTCCCTTGATATTATCTAGACCTAGGGTTTCTCGAATGTCAGAAATTGTTGGGTTTTAGCTGCTTGAATAATCCAAATTAGATTATTATGTTGTTGCTTCAGTTCTTGCATGAAATTCAGAACCCTAGTTGTGTAGATTCGTTTAGTTCATGAATTACACACACATGCTAGGTCAGTTGTATTCAGATATACATGCCCCAGTTACGAATGTTTCATTATCAATACATTAATGTTGCATTCTCAGATTTTGCATGTCAGTATTTTGAGCTATCCAGTATTACTGAAATTCATTCATAATGTGTTATTTACATAATCAGTTGGGAGTAGACTTAATACCGAGTTGGACTAGGGTTCAGCGTACCCGAATAGTCCCAGAACTACGTGCCCCGTATGATGTAAGTCCCCTCTGTGGGCATCATTTTAGTAATCACACTAGTCATGCCTCTATACCTCTAGCAGGGTATATTGGGTCCTCTCGATGGGGCGTATACATCGGACTCCACATTTAGCTCTTCACATTTAGCTCATGTGGTTTTATATCAGTTATTAGTAGCTCCCTCACAGTCAGATTCTATTGCATTGACCATGTTATCAGTTACAGTTAGATTTCAGTCTCAGTATGTTATAAACTTGGTCATTGCATTCAGTTAGTTCATGTTCAGTATTCTCAGTATAGTAACATGCTTATATCATATCATTGCTCAGTTATATGCTTTGATCAGTTATGTTATTATTCAGCTTTACTCTATCCTGCATGCTCAGTACCTTTCAAGTACTGACGCATACTCTGTGCTACATCTTCTCATGATGTAGGTCCAGGTTTTCAGCTTCCAGATCACGCATAGATCGGTTTCCGATCTTCAGTTCAGCAACATCAGTGGTGAGTCCTCATTCTTCGAGGACGATTGACATGATTATCTTTTTACTTTCAGTCTTTAGTTTCAGTTTTTGCTAGATTTAGCTGCGGCATGTCCCAGCATCTCTAGTCACTTAGAGGCTTTATTTCAGACATAGTTAGAATCTGTTTTAGATTCGAGTTTGACTTTTCAGATGTCGTTAAACTCTCAGATTATATATCCAGATTTAGAATGGGTATTCCCCATCACTTTCAGTTTATCTCATGTTTAAGCTTCCGTACAGAATTATCTTATTTCAGTTATCATAGTATGCTTATATTATGCCAGCAGGGTTAGCTTGGGGTCACTCGTGATCCTAGGTCCCGTGTTTGTGTCCACGTCCAGGGGGTAGCCTCGGGGCATGACAAATTTGGTATCAGAGCACTAGGTTTAAGTGTCCTAGGATGTCTGAAAAGCCGCACTAAGTAGAGTCTTTTTCATGGGTGTGAAGACACCACATCTAATGAGGGAGAAGCTACGAAGTGTTTTAGGAAAGCCTTACTTTCTTGATATTTTTATCGTGCGTTGGTATGATCTCTCTCTAACTCATCATTATACATTTCAGATCATGCCTCCTCGTAGAGCTAACGCAAGGAATGCTAACGCAGCTCCTCCAGTCCCAGATCAGGAAGTTTTAACTACAGAGTTTTGGAATGCTATCCAATTTTTGGCTTAGAGTGTGACTAACCAGATCAACCAGCAGGTTCCAGCTCCTGCAAATGCTAATGTTGGGTCAGCTGCGACTAGAGTTCGTGATTTTGTTAGGATGAATCCGCCTGTGTTTTTAGGATCGCAGATTGGTGAGGATCCCCAAAATTTCATCGATGAGGTCAAGAAGATCTTTGAAGTGATGCAAGTAACTGGTAATGATAGGGTCGATTGGCATCCTATCAGCTTAAGGATGTAGCTCATATCTGGTATACTCAATGGAAAGAGAACAGGGGTACAGATGCAGCTCCTATCACTTGGGAATGCTTTAGTGAGACTTTTCTAGACAGGTTCTTCCCAAGAGAGTTGAGGGAGGCAAGAGCTCAGGAGTTTATAAATTTGAGGCAAGGTAACATGACAGTCCAAGAGTATGGACTCAAGTTCACCCAGCTATCCAGGTATGCTCCTCACATGATTGCCGATTCCAGGGCTCAAATGAACAAGTTTTTGTATGGAGTGTCAGACTTAGTGAAAACAGAGTGCAGAAATGCTATGTTGCTGGAAAAATATGAACATATTTAGGCTCATGACTCATGCTCAGTAGGTTGAGGGAGATAAGCTTAGGGAACAGGCTAAGGATTAAAAAAAGGCTAGGACAGGCAGCTATGAGTATTCTCAACAGAAATTGGGTGGTGGAAATCGCTCTCAGTTCCAGCAAAAATCTTTACCCCCAGCACCTTCATCAGCTAGTGTTCCATCCTCCAGGTTCCGACAGGATCAGAAAGGTAAGGCATCAGGCTCTAAGTCTCAGGAGAGTGTATCAGGTACCAGAACCTACCCAACTTGTCCTAAGTCTGGTAAGAACCATCCGAGCGAGTGTCTTGCAGGAAATTAAGGATGTTTTGGGTGTGGTCAGTCTGGTCACAGGTTGCGAGATTGTCCTTCTAAATAGGGTCAATGAGGTAATAATGGTAGAGCTCAGTCCACAACTTCAGCAGCACCAGCAGGTCACCCGACTCAGGAGTTTAACTCATCTGGTACAGGTGGCGGTCAGTGCCAAAACAGTTTGTATGCTCTTCAAGCTCGCCAGGATCAGGAAGATTCTCCTGATGTGGTCACTGGTACGTTACGAGTCTTTGACTTAGATGTTTGTGCTTTGTTAGAACTAGGGGCTACTCTTTCCTTTGTAACTTCTTATATAGTAGTCAACTTCAATGTTAGTCCAGAAACTCTCTCAGAACCTTTCTCAGTCTCTACTCCAGTTGGTGACCCAGTTATAGCTAGACAGGTATATAGAAATTACCCTGTCACAGTCTCTCAGAAAGTCACCTCAGCAGATCTTGTAGAGTTAGAAATGGTAGACTTTGATATCATTCTAGGCATGGATTGGTTACATTCCTGTTATGCCTCAGTCGATTGTAGAACTAAGATTGTTCGTTTCCAGTTTCCAAACGAACCAATCTTAGAATGGAATGGTAGTAGCTTAGCGCCTATGGGTCGATTCATTTCTTACCTTAAGGCCAGAAAGATGATCTATAAGGGTCATCTCTATCATATAGTTCAGGTTAAGGATTCAAACTACGAAACCCCAACTCTTGAGTCAGTTCCAATAGTTAATGAGTTCCCAGAAGTGTTTCCAGAAGCTCTTCCCGGAGTTCCTCCCGAAAGGGAAATCGACTTTGGAATTGATCTCCTTCCAGATACCCAGCCTATTTCTATTCCTTCTTACAGAATGGCTCCAGCTGAGCTTAAGGAATTGAAAGAGCAATTGAAAGACCTTCTAGATACGGGCTTCATCAGACCTAGTATTTCGCTATGGGGTGCACCAGTGTTGTTTGTGAATAAGAAAGATGGTTCTCTCAGGATGTGCATTGACTATCGGCAGTTGAACAAAGTCACAATCAAGAATAAGTATCCCATCCCCAGGATTGATGACTTGTTTGACCAACTTCAGGGTGCTAGTCATTTTTCGAAGATATACCTCAGATCCGGTTATCATTAGCTCAGAGTCAGAGATAGTGACATTTCGAAAACAGCCTTCAGAACTCGGTATGGTCATTATGAATTTGTAGTTATGTCATTTGGACTAACCAATGCTCCTGCAGCTTTCATGGACTTGATGAACAGAGTGTTCAAGCAGTATTTGGACTTGTTCGTTATCGTCTTTATTGATGATATCCTCATTTACTCTAGGAATGAGGAAGAACATGCTAATCATTTGAGGGTTTTCCTGTAAACTCTCAAGGATCACTAGTTGTTTGCTAAATTTAGCAAATGTGAGTTTTGGTTACAATCAGTTTCTTTCCTTGGGCATATAGTATACAACGAACGGATCCGAGTGGATTCTCAGAAAATAGAAGCAGTGAAACAATGGCCCAGACCTACCTCTCCTACATATATCAGAAGTTTCTTAGGTTTAGCAGGTTATTATAGAAGGTTCGTGGAAGGATTTTCATCCATAGCCTCTCCATTGACTAAGTTGACTCAGAAAAAGGTCAAATTTTAGTGGTCAGATAATTGTGAGCAGTGTTTTGCAGAATTGAAAACTAAGTTGACTACAGCTATGGTTTTGACTCTACCAGAGGGTTCAAATGGTTATGTGATCTATTGTGATGCATCCAGGGTCGGCTTAGGTTGTGTGTTGATGCAGCGAGGTAAGGTTATAACTTATGCTTCTAGACAGCTTAAGGTGCATGAGAAGAATTATCTGACTCATGACCTCGAGCTTGCAGCAGTGGTGTTTGCACTTAAGATTTGGAGACACTACTTATATGGTGTTTACGTAGATGTGTTCACAGACCATAAAAGCCTTCAGTATGTGTTCACCCAGAAAGAGTTGAATCTTCGCCAGAGGAGATGGCTTGAGTTCCTCAAGGAT
>JAJONR010010569.1:0-13174 GCA_029582245.1 Solanum etuberosum
CAATACTTGCTTCAAATGCAAGTTCAAGCTCAACAAAGGTACTCAAATACCCTCACAACAAAGATGATTCCATATTCACACACTATTTCTCAGCAATTCAAAGTTCTGGAATCACATACAACTCTCACACTCACAAAGATGAACACATGCATGACGTCACCCATAGGTTTTCCCTTATTTTCCAATCAACATTTGTTTCAGCTCACTCAAGATCACAAAGGTCTTTTCATGGCTTGTAATGGGGCTGAGTGTCAAGGTATGGTCATTTAGGCTCAGTGGCTGCTACCTCCATGAAGTGTGACCTGATCATCACTTTCCTCCTTTTATTTAACAATTCAAACATGCTCATAATCCACCCCATTAGTCAACTTCAAATGAATTACCGGATACCCCATTTCTTTTGAAATTTTCATCACTTTATTTCACAACTTTTTCATTCTTTTTCTTTGCTTGTTTTCTCTTTTTTTTATTTTTTTATATGGAGTGTTCATTCTTTTTCAAAATTATTACTCAAAGGGGGATTTTTCACAGTTCTTGACTTTCCTCCTCTTTTCACCACACCCCCAACATAGACTTTTGGCCTAAGTTGGCTATTCACACAAACCATACTTCATGAAAGTTATGGGTAGATGGATACAGAGGGATCACAATTATTCAAGTTTCTTCCAAGAAAATGGTCAGGCTCAATAGGGTTCAAGCAAGGTTCACACATCTCGCAAGGTTGGCCACAAAAGAGGTATATTGTCAAATTGTTTCACTCTTCAAAATCGTTGCCTAAAATCATGTCAAGGGCTTGCATCACTTAGTCAACCGGACCAACGGGCAAATTCTAGGTGTCATCACACAATTGTTCAAAGTAATCTCAACACACCAGGCTTTGGCACCAATATCAAACAAGCCTCCACACTTTTGCTAGTGTGCAATGTTCATCACAAGAGGCTCATTCGAGAACCTGCTAGTCACAACGAGATGCTAAAAGTTCACACATTGTTTATGCAACTTCTTTGGTCTCATTATAGCCGCACATTCATTTCATTCAATTAAGAGCACTATTCAAGTCATCGGTATTGATCATAACCGATACTTAAATTTGTACAAGAACAACCACAAGCCATAATCACAAATAATAGGGTGGCACAAAATTTTAAAATTGGTTCAAAACCATTTGCAATTCAAAACAATGGAACAATATGGATCAGAAACCAAGATATAGATATGTAAAGCAAAAATCAGATCCAACATTCACAAAACCCAAAAACAACAATATTCATACAAACAGCCCAATAGAGGTGGGTATGAAAATACCTCACCCTGCCAACAAAAATAACAGCTGTCCTCAAATGCAAAGACAGAAACACCATAAAACGATCAGGCATTTGATTACAACCAACTTTTTTTTTCAACATAGTTCGGAGAACCAACCTTTGATGCCGAAAATTTAGAAAGATAGGAAGCAATGTAATCCTAAAATCCACCCCGAGCACAAGATCCCAAATAAAGTGAGAATAATAATGCAGAAACAACAATATAAGCGGTTGTGAGAGTACGGAAATTGAAATATATGAAAATGAAGAGATTTTTAAATTTAAAACTGTTTGGCCCTTTAAAACTCTTCAGTTTGGGCGCTGGTCGTTGATATTTGTTGCGGTCGTCAACCCACTCGGCGATGCGCCGAGTCTCCCTTTAGCTCGCCAAGTTTTACAGAATCCCTAGCAATTTGGATGGTTCAAACGGAGGTCCAAGTCGGGCTCGCTGGCCTATTCGGCGAGTCACCGACTGGACTTTTGGCTCACCTACTGCTCATTTTCCCACACTTTCAACTTTCCAACCTGCGCAATCAAGACCCGTTATTTAAAAGCAATATTAAAAACATCAAAAACTTGGGTTGCCTCCCAAGAAGCGCCTTATTTAACATCGTGGCATGACAGAGATACCAATTTAAGCTACATTTTTAGGATTGGCCATTGCATTGCTTCCGTTGACACTGATTTCGTCACCTGTGCAAAAAGACAACAAACAACAACAAACAGTAAATGGGTTCAACTATAACATAATCAAATCACAAACCCACTTCTAAAAGAGAATTCATTAACACCACTCCCCGGCAGCGGCGCCATTTTGATTAGCGTCTCAAATACACCTCATCCAATTCTAGCTGTAAACGATCGTATTCTAGTATATAACCCAACGAAAGGTTGGGGTCGAACCCACAGGGAGCGGTACCGTATCAAATTCTATTAGAAATTAACGATGTGATTCTAATCGGTTATAGAAGTAGACATTATCGAAATCAACAAAAATAAGTCAAAGGTTTGACAACGAATGTCAGATGGGGGGTTTTAAGATATCAATTAACAACTACAATAATCATTAAAACAGGAGATTAGACAAGTAGGAAGGGATTCTCAGTATGTGATCGATTATAAGCTAATTTCACTATATGGGTAATTGGAGCTTAATAATAAAGTTCTGAATCACTATGGGTAGGCTAGACTATAGGTGCAATAGTTTTCTCTCGAACAACTATTATGATTCAGGCGAGTTTTCTCGAACCTCGACAAGCTTGACACTACAAAACAGCCCAAAACCTTAATTTATCTACTCTCTCGAGCTAGATAGGTAGGAATGAGTTAAGATTCACTCTATCAAGCTGAACCCACAACAACCCACACACTACAATCATCAATCGATAACCTTAGTTTTAGAACCTCTCTCTCGAGCAAGCCCAAAACACTAAGCTAAAATTGTATTTGCAACTACAATTCATAAATTACTATTCAGCTATCGATCAAACCCACATTAAAACAATATTTAAATCATTAAACAACAATACCCATAAGCTAATTAAGTAAATAATCACATAATCACACCCCAAGAATTGGGGTTTTAGCCAAGCATCATAAAAAAATAGAAATTAATACCAAAAACATTCTCCATGATCTGGGTATTGCAATCAAAGTCTTTAAAATGATCTAAAATGCTAAAAGTCAAAGACCCACTTCGAATCTACTTGAAAAACCCTTCAAAGTTGTTCTCCAATGGAAAATACTAAGAAAACTCTCCCAAAAATGGAAGAAAACTAAAACTACAATTCAATGATAAAAACCGGACCTTTGAACTCTTTTAGAATTCAATTTATAGTTTCCCAAATTTCACTTACAAGGACCATTAGGCGAGGTAAGTCGAGCGTCGCCGACCAGGTCAGTGACTCGCCAATCACTCCATCTCATCGCTGATATTCCTTGGCTTTTAGTCCTCCATTGTAAAATTGGCTCTCCCCCAGGGCTGGCAGTCTGGAACTTTAGGCGAGCTGAATTGCCACTTGGCGAGTCGCCAAGTGGCTTAGGCAATTCTCAACTTTTGTTATCTTCAGCCTTTTTCATCTTTTTAGCTCTTTTTCGCCCGGTAATGTCCTTGTCGTGCTTCTCTTACCTTCTTTGCTGCAAATCAACATTTTAACATCAGTACGGAGCATAAATTAGGTATTTGAAGACAATAAACTATCAAAACAAAGCCCTTAATGAGTCTAAATCTCAGACTCATCATGTCCTCAAATGCTACTAAAATAACATCAATCAATAAAAGTGATAGAGAGGGAGGTAAAAAATGATCCTGTCTACACAGTCGCTCCATCTGTCGGGGTATCCATGCCCGAGGTCACACTATGGGGCTAGGCATTAGTGCCCGGAGTAGCATCAACACTAGCTCCACTGGAGCCTGCCCTAGAAATATCCCTCAAGGAGGCCTTCGGGCAGTCTCAATCATTGCATCCGTTAGGTTTGTCAGATCATCATATACAACAGCATCTCACTCCTCAAGCTGCTCCTCATCGGTCTCGGCCTCAGACTCAGCAGCAGCAACATCCTCTATAATATCATCTCCGGTGGTAGCCGAAGGTACCTTAGCATGGGCTGGGAACTCAGCACTCGGATCCTCAGGGATCTCAACTGACCCAAATAGCGAAGTGAAGTCTGTGGACTTCAGATGATCCACATCCTTTCTAAGCTCAGAAACCTCGGCTTTCAAAGCCGTAACCTCAGTAGTAACCCCCTGTCCTCTCTCACAAGTAACTACTCTCACAGTGAGAGCATCAAAAAAAGCCTGGAGAGGTGTCAGCACAGCTGTGATGACCCTCTTAATCATCCAGGGCACCTCACCCTCTAGCCAGGAGGCCCGCACATCTGCAGAATGGGCTAGGTGCCCCATCTTGAGGAGCATGGCCTGAGTGATGTGAGGCCTGGAGGTAGTGGTACCTGAAGCAGCTCTATAAGGCTGGGAGGCAGTAGAGGAACCCGGGGCCTGAGAAGGAGTCGAAGTAGATGTACCTGAAGGCTCAGAGGCCGGAGTAGGAAAAGCTGCCTCTGCAGGTATAGAATCAACATCAACTTCCGGGGATGTGTCCACCAGAGCTGCTCTCCTCCTATCCGCCTCATCCCGTGTGTACTCGGCCTCTATGTGCCGAATGTCGGTGGAGGATGTGTGTGTAACATCAACATCCCTCTTCTCATCAAGAGAAACTCTATCCCGCCGACATAACTCTGTGATAAGATCTGGGAATGGCAGGGACGTCTGGCGCTGTTTGGCCCTCATGGCCATCTCCTGCACTATAATCAGTCCCAAGTTCAGCTGTTTCTTGGTGATGATGGATCCGAGACAGGCCGCCTTTGGGTGGTGGAGAATGGACTCATTCTGTGACGGCATGATAGAGCTGCTGATGAACCCAAACCAATACCGAGCTGCTATGTTCAAGTCCTTCTTCTCAATAGGGACTCCGGCCTCAATCCACCTCAGGGTGGTGTCCGAAATGAGGGGAGCTAACCATCCCTTGAGGTCATCTAAAGTCTGTAAAGTGACCATACTCTCATATGCGTGCTCGATGTCTGTGGTCCTGTCAAGTACAACATTAATATGATCGCTACTGCACCTAACTCCAGTTTTCAACCTGCACAATCAACACCCATTATTCAAAATTAAACTTAAAGCATTAAAAACATAGGTTGCCTCCCAAGAAGCACCTTAGTTAGTGTCGTGGCATGACGAGGATACCAAATCAAGCTTCATTTTTGGGGTTTGCCATTGTATCACTAGGCAACCCTCCTTGTTGTCTTGGATTCAAATGTGAAGAAATTTGACCCATTTGGGTCTCCAACTGCTTAATAGAGATAGAGTGAGAGGTCACCATCTTGTTGCGAGTTGAAACATCCTCTTTCATCTCTTTCAACACTTTTTCAGACCCTTCAACTTTGGTGAGAATGAGTGAGAGCATATCTTCAGTTCGGCCACCCTCAGAATCTTTGGGATTTTGACACTCATGGGGAGGAACATACCTATCCTTCTCCCCCTCTTTGTCCTTCCAAGTGGTGTTACGATCACACCATTCTCTATCACGGTCTCTCCAGCCCTCATCTCTATTCCATACTTTGTTTCCACCCGACCTTGGGTAGTTAGCATGATAACCTCCTCCTTGGTTGGCTAGAAAGTTCACTTCCTCATTGTACAACGTTTCAAACCTTGCATCATAGGGGTTCACTCCACCAACACCCACATCATTAACACTCTTTGAACCAACACCCATGACGTTCTTAGCCAAGATATCCAGCCGTGTCATTATTTTAGCCATGTTCTGGTCTCTCTCTTGATCTTTTCGATATGTTCTTTTGTCAATTTATAAGTGAGATGAGAGATTTGGTCTTCTCGAGTGTATTATGCCCTGTTGATATTGGTCATGCAATCAAGGATTTGGCAAGGTATTACATAGGGCTGTTGCATTATACCACCAGGAGAAAGTTAGTCAGCCACCCCTCTGTTTACTGAATCAAGGCTTCTATAGAAATATTGCAGCAGCACATTATCTGGAAGTCCATGAGTTGGGTACTGAAGCACCAACTTCTTAAATCTCAGCCATGTCTAATAGATAGGCTCGCCTTCCAAGCGTTTGAACCTTGAATACCATCTCTTAGAGTCATAATCTTCGATGGGGGAAAGAATCTCATTAGAAATGTTGTGGCCAGCTCATCCCACGAGGTGATAGAGTCACTTGGTAATTCAGCCAACCATTTAGTCTCTTCACCTATCAAAGAGAATGGGAACAACCTGAGACGGACCGATTCTTGCGATATGTTCTTAAATGAGAATGGCCCACAAACATCCACGAAGTTCCTTATATGCTCATTGGGATCCTCATGAGCCGGCCCACCAAATAGTCCTTTCAATTGGAGGAGCTGAAGCATTATGCTTGTTATGTGAAAAACAACATTTCCTTTAGCTGGAGGTAAACGAATGGCACCAACATCACCCACTTGGTTTGGATCATTGACGTCATTGATGTTCCCAATGTTATCTTGGTGGCTCACTTGGCTACCATTACTTCCCTTGACACTCATCTCCTCCTCTGTTCAACACAAACAACACAAAACCAAAATCCAAAATAAGTTGATTCAACTACAGCTAAAAAAATCACAATTCAACTTCAATAAAAGAATTTTAAACAACACCACTCCCCGGCAGCGGCACCATTTTGATTAACGTTTCAAGCACACCTCATCCAATTCTAGGTGTAAACGATCGTTAAGCCATATAAAACCCAACAAATGAGTTGGGGTCGAATCCCACAGGGAGAGGTACGTGTTCAAATTCAATCAAGAAGTACGAATGTGGTTTAATCGTCCATAGGAATAGAAATTCTTGAAAAAGACATAAAACAAATAAAAGGGGTAACACGAATGTCAAATGGGGGGGTTTTGATTTGCAATTATCAACTACAACGCGGTCAAAAAGTAAAGAGATAACAATAAGGAGGGGAATTCTCTAGATGTGATCGATTATAGGCAAATTCGATATGTGGGTAATTGAAACTACTACAAATTAGCTATATATCAGTGGGTAGGCTAGACTATGATTAAAATAGTTTTCTCTCGAACAACTATTCCGCTTCAAGTGATTACTCTCGAACATCAACAAGCATAGTAATTAAGACCAACCCATAACCTTAATGCATCTTCTCTCTCGAGCAAGATGGGTAGGACTGGGTTTAGGATTCACTCTCTCGAGATGAACCCAAATCAACCCAATACGTACAAATCATTAATCAATAATCTTAGTTTTAAAACCTCTCTCTCGAGCAAGCTAAGAACACTAAAATAGAACTGCATTTGCAACTATAATTCATAAACTAAACCATAATTAATGATTAAACCCACTTCAATATAGCATTTAAACTAGTAATTAACAATACCCATACACTAATTCAACCCATAATCACATGATCACACCCCAATAATTGGGGTTTTAGCCGAACATCATAAAAGGATAAAAAACAGTTACCAAATCAATTAGCCATCAACTAGTAAGAGGATTTTAAGCTTTACAATACTCCAATTCAAAGAAAATTTGAAACCCACTTGTGAAATCTCCAAATTGAGTCACAAAACCTTTAAGTCTACTAAGAAACTCAAGAGAAAACTGTTCTAGACTAAATTGGATTCTCCAAGTCTATATAATTCTATATTAAATTAATTGTTTAAAACTAATTTATAGTCGCCAAAAATAAGCCACGAAAGGCCATTTAGCGGAGTAAGTCGGGCTCGCGGAACCACTCGGTGAGCCGCCCATTGATCTCTTCCATCACCTTTTTGTCTTGGCACTCAGCATTCTCTAGTCCGGTAACTTTGGGCGATCTCTCTTTGCATCACGGAACTACTCACCAACTCGCCGACTGCTCCTTTTCATCGCCGACTTAGTTTCTTCCTTCAGGTCTTGGCACACTGGAACTTTAGGCGGTGAGATTAGCCACTCGGCGATAAACCGAGTACTCTTGGCGATCTTCAGGCTCGCCCTTCTTCATTTATTCAGCTTGTTTTGTTGCTTTTTTCTTGTTAGTGTCCTTGCTTTGCTCCTCAATCCATATACCTGAAAATCAAGGCATTAACATTAGTTTATAGCATAAATTAGGCATTTGAGGACATTAAATCTACCAAAACAAAGTTCTAAATGAGTCAAAATCTAGGACTCATTAACCGAGTTGGTGCATGAGGCTATGGAAAAAGTTTGACTCATTCAATAAAGGTATAAAATGGCTCAAAGTAAAAAAAAGTCTTATGCCTATGTAAGAAGAAGTGAGCTGAATTTGATGTTGATAATTGGGTCTATTTGAAAATTCCACCCATGAAAGGTATGTTGAGATTTAGAAAGAAAAGGAAGCTTAGTCCCTATTACGTGGGCCCATATAAAATTTTGAGATGTATTGGTAAGGTTGCTTATGAATTAGAGTTACCTGCCGACTTAGCATCGGTACATCCGATATTCCATGTCTCTTTGTTGAAAAAGTGTGCTGGAGATCCGACATCCATAGTGCCATTGGACAGTTTCGGAGTTAAGGAAAGTATTTCTTATGAAGGGGTTCCAGTACAGATTTTAGATCGTCAAGTTTGGAAGTTATGAAGCAAAGAAGTTGCTTTCGTGAAAGTTCTTTGGAGGAATCAATTAGTTGAGGCTGCTACTTGGGAAGCGAAGCCGATATGATGTCAAAATATCCTCATCTCTTTCTCTCTATTCGTATTATAGCTTAAGGTATTTAGTTCCTCATGGTTCAATCCTTCAAATTCATGTGTTTTAGTCATTCTTATGTTTCCCTATTCATGCATGTGTATGAAAACTTGTTTTAAGTTTATGTTTTAGCTAGGGTTCAATTACTCCTTGATTATGTGCACTTTGATGTGATTTACATTCATGTTGGGCTGTTAGTTTCACTCCATACTCTATTCATGGTAGGTTGAGTCCCATTAGGGATGAATTTTTCTAAGGGGGAGATATTGTAACACCTAGAAATTAGAAGTTGAGTGTAGGTTGAAAAGTTGTAGGAAATTTTGATTAGACAGGTTCTACGAAAGCTACCTACAGACTCTAGGAAGCTCTACGGACTGTAGGAAAGTAATCGTAGGATTTGATTAGTATTTTGGAAATGTCAAGTCTATTATGTTTGACCTACGAGCAGCCAATATGAATCGTAGGGTGTTCTAGGAACCGTAGGAGGGGTTCATAAGAGTGATCAAGTCTTAGTAAAATTTTGGACTTGAACTTAAATTCTATGGATTGGACCTACGAGTCGTTGAAAGGACTACAATCCTTAGGAAGGTTTTGTTGAAATTGCTCAGGATTTTGAGTCCCAGTAAGTTTTCTATGACTGACCAGGAGGTTTTATAAAAGTTCCTACGGACTGTAGGTCAAAGTTGTAGGGTCTTCCAATAGTTTTTATTCAAGGGTGTTTTGATCTTTTCCTACCCAATTAACCCCTAAACTATGTCGTTTTGGCCCTATAACTACCACTATTGGTGAGTGGTAGATTTCCACTTATTTGAGGCCCTTTTAGTTCAACAAATAGTGTCTTCAATGCCTATTCATGTTTTTATCTAATGAGACGTTGCTATTTTGTAGCTATGAAGGATAAATGATAAGGCAAGGATGAATCTAGGAAAAAGTGTAATTTAGGCGAACAAGGTAGTAATCGGTGACCCACCGATCGTGAAAGACAGACTTTGTCGAGTTCGCCAACTGGGATTCAAACAGCTGAATCCTAAAGTTGAAAAGTAGTGAGATAAAGAACTAAACGACGATTCGATGAATGTTCTAGGCGAGCCCGACTAATAACGCAGAGTGGGACACAGAAGGCAATTTGGGTTAATTTTTGTGAAAGTATAAATAACCCTAAGGAGAGATAAAATATATCTTTTGAATCATTCAAACTTTTTCATATTGAGAAAGTAGTTTTTAAGTTTTTTCCTTAGTTTTGGGGTCGAAACAACTTTGTAATTGACAATTATGGGTTGAATTTAATGTAGGTATTGAAGATTATTGCTGATTTCTAACTATTATATGGCTGGAGTCATGATTGGCATAATCTCTTTCACTTTTATAATGATTGACTAAAACCCCAATTCTAGGGGTGTGATTATGGGGATGAATGTTAATTTAATTTAGCGGGTCTTGTGCTTTGCTCTGTTTTATGGCATGAATTTGGGTTAGGAGTTAAGGAGGAAAAC
The DNA here is from genome assembly GCA_029582245.1 of Solanum etuberosum. Lineage (NCBI taxonomy): Eukaryota > Viridiplantae > Streptophyta > Magnoliopsida > Solanales > Solanaceae > Solanum > Solanum etuberosum. Next base: position 10,038 of record JAJONR010010569.1, read on the forward strand.
TTATCCTAGTCTAGATCTTCAATTGATGCTCAAAAGAGACTAATTAAAGTGGTTAAATAACTTGATGCTTGAAATTTAGATTTGATTCTTATGGTTTTCTCGAAAGATAGATTGTGGTTCACTTCTAGTTGCCAAATTTCTCGAAACAGAGATTTTATTAAGGTATTGGGTTGATTTGGAATTCACATAGATGAGACCGAAAGGAGATTCTACGATATGATGCTTTGAGATCGAAAGAAGATTTGTGTCATTAAAGATTACCCACCTTAACCATGGTTGTCTAGCATGATTCAGAAAGCATTTGTACCCCTATTCGACATCATTACCAACTCCCACATCCCTAGATCATTTATTCATTGTCTTAATCCCTGTTTTCAGTTAACTTGTGATAATTGATTCCAAAACTTCCTTGTTAAATTTGGTGGAATCATCCTCCCATTTGCTTTAATTTCTACAATGAAGTAGTTGCATTTAATTTGCTCTCTGAATTCTTATCATCAAATCACTCCTTGTGGGATACGATCCTGACTCTTAGTTGGGTATTTTTATTGACAATGACCACTTACTCTTTCAATGTCACGACTCAGGGGTACCCCCTAGATGTAACATGGCGTATAGGACCCCGAGGGGCCCCATACAAGCCACTTAGCATTCATAACATACAAAATAGAACAAAAGAGGTGAAGAAATACATTTCAAGTCCAAAAGTTTCATAAAAGTAAAACGGAAGTCTAAATCACTTGTCTCATTAGCCATCTAGTATAATAGAATGAAATTTGAGCCTAGCCCATACATCATGTCCAAAACTGAAAGTAAGACAGAAACTGAAAACATTGAGAATCCATCCTCGAAGCATGAGGACTCACCAAAGCTCGGGAACCTCGCAATCACCCACTAGCCACGAAACTGAGAAACTGACTGTCGGACCCTACATTTGGGAAAATATAGGCAAGAGTATGCATTAGTACAAAACAATGTACCAAGTATGATAGTCATGTATAAAATATTTAAATCATGCTAAAAGAGGACATTTCATGACATGCAATTGACCAAGCTAAAACATAATATAAGAGTGTTAGAAAACATGAGTCATAAAATATGGTCAATGCAAGCTAACATCATTAAGACCTTTGAACACATTTGAGATACTTCTTGAAGTAACCTTAGTTCATTATTATGGAAAGTAGCCTTAACCGACATAAAGACCATGTGAGCTATAACATGACCCCCTGTCTCCCACACCAAAACGGGTTGTCCTACTTGCCAAGGTAAGGACCATGAACTTCTAGCTTAGGTGGATCCACTAGCTAATGTCTATCTACACAATCATCCTATGGGGGAACATAGGTAAGGCATAAGGAGATTGCTTCTAGAAACCCGACTTCTACCAACGGGAGAGCTTCCATCTCAATATCCTCTTGGTGCTAAGCATAAATCCCACGAAATAGTCATTTCTTACTTGTTCTTATTATCCATGGAAGGGCACGTCATCTTTCCAATCAGAGCTAAGTCATAAGTCTTCCATGGAAAGGTATCATTAAATAACCAATCCAAGCTAGGTTTCATTAGGATAACTCTTAATCTTTGATTCAATTAGGTGAGAAGACCTTTCAACCTTAGAATCCTTATAATGTGAGAAAAACTTTCACAACCATGCTTTCATGTGTATATGAGAAAATCCTTTCAACAACACAACAACAACATCATCATTGATACTTTACTCTCAAAGTATTCTTAAAACATTTGCATAGATTTCATAAGAACATGCATAATTCCAGGAATTACCTTTCAAGGTTCACAACCCACTTTCAATCATCAACATTTAGAAAACATGGGTTAGATATGGATTTCATCATAAGTTCATGTAATTCTATCAATACATGCTTGATTTCATAAACTCATCCTTCATAATCAAAATCCACATCATATGATCATAATCAAAACATGGGAATCACATCGGTTATCAGGGGAAATAATCATAAAATCATAGTATTTCATCAATTCATGCATAAGAGATCATAATCCAATCATTTAAGTCAATAATCAAAAGAACCCATGGCAATTGAAGAAAACCCTAACTCTATTGAGGATTTCTAACTTTGAAAATAGGAGAATTTGGGAACTCCATGAATGGAAGAAATCCATGGATGAAAACTATCATACCTCAAATCCAATTGCTTATCTTCAATGGAGGAATGGAGACTTGACTTGAAACCCTAGGTTGAATCCTTCTTCTTCAAGCTTTCTAGAGAGAGAAATATTTGAGGGAGGAGACTTGTTCTTCTTTAAGTGAATTGAGAGAATGATTTCTATTGGGGAAATTTGGGGGGTTAAAATACTTACATAGGGATCTTAGTGAACAGTAAAATAATGTAGTATCGGGATAAAATAATTAGGAAAAGACTCAACTACCCTTGAAATAACTGCTGACCTGCCGACCACAACCCTTGACCGATAGACCGTGGACTGACCAACTGTCCTTCCTGCACAACCGTCGATCGATTAAGAAACTATCATTTTGGGTCATGAACCACGGACCCCAACCACAGACTGTGGACCCAACGACGGTCCGGTGTTCCGGCCGTGGTTCTGGGCTTTTATCAAAAGTTGGGGTGACTAACCACGGACCACACCTACAGTTTGTGGTCCCATCCACGGGCCGTGGGTGGCCTTCATCAGATGGCACCTGCAATTCCTGAAAAACTGTTGTTTTGCCCTTCTCGAATGCGGGGGTTACAATATCTCCCCCTTGGGATCATTCATCCTCGAATGAGATTCAAGATAGTACGAAAAGGGTATGAGAGATACTAACAACCCAATCATCAATGCTGTCATGCCCCAAACTCAAGGGGTGTAACTGGTTCTTAGTGCCAAAACTCAAGCCCGAGCTGACCCTGCTGAACCATTTGCTACTAGCACATGGCAGCCACACGCAATCAAGAAAACAAACAAGTATATCTCTGCTTAAAATTAAGCCCTCAGCCGGCAAGGCCCTTGTCAACAGATCTATAAAAGAAACAGCTACTCCCAATAGTTCATATAAAGAAATAGCCAACTAGCACAAAAGTCCTGATTGGGCCGTCGAGGCCACCATGATCACTATACAAAAACTGAAAGCAGGTATATATCAAGACAAT
>JAJONR010010570.1:0-15072 GCA_029582245.1 Solanum etuberosum
ACTAGGTGGACACAAATCGATCTGACTAGAAGAATCAATTTGGTCATCAATAGGATCAACTAGTGTCTCCACACTCTCAACATGTACATTATCAACACATGGTAAAGAAACATTAGGCTCACTTAAATACAAGCTATCATTTACACTTTGTTCATTTGCAATGGTAAACGTATTAAGTTTAGCTATTGTACCTTGACGCCCGCAAGAAAGATCTTATTTACCTTGGAATGACACTCCCGTAGGAATGTTGGGACATCCCACAAGTGCATCCATCACACCTTCGATTGTAGGCTCTTTGTTGGGAACTCGTGTTCCTCCATTCATCACGCTTGTACCTACATAAGAATCCTTACCAAGTGAAGGATGAACAAAAAGGTTAGATTGAGATTGTGTCAACCCTCTCACTTCACTCTACTCAACCTCTCCTTTTTCCCTTCTAAGGTTTCCACCTTGCTCTCCCTTACTCCTCTCAATCTTTTGTCTCTCATTTTTCACCTTAGGAAGAGGAAATAGATGTGTTCCCCATTGATCCACAACATACTTGGACCAATTTTTGCTCGTTTGGGACCCTATGTTCATTAAACCAATTGGCTCCCAAACATAAGTGACAAAAGTCCATGGGAATTATATCACACCAAACTTCCTCATAGTATTCACCGCGTGTGAAAGAGACCTTTACTCCTTCGGTAACCTTACATCCCTCCATGGTGTATGGATATTGCCTGGATAGTCGAGGTAGTCCCAAGTAAGCTACCATAGATGGAGTGATGTAGTTTTGATTGTACCCATCATCGAGGACAAGATCAATCCCCAAAGCCCCACAAATGTCAACCTTTGTCCTAAGAACTTGTCTTCTCGGATCGACATTATAAAGCTTTGTGTACCCCTTTGGCACATACTTGAACCTCATAAGCCCTTTCAATTCTTCCCATGTCAATGGGTTGGTATTTCCATTGAGCGTTCGGAGCTTTCCCGCTTGATTCCACCAACCCAATGCAAGACCTTTTAAGTGTAGAAGGGCGTACATGGGTCGCTCTTTACCTCTCAAATCATGGTTTTGGAAAGTTCACTCACATTGCCACTCCCAATCAAGATACACCTCGGGATCACGCCTTCCTTCAAAGATAGGAAAACTAACCCTTTTGGTACCGATACCCTTGACACATCCCTCATATCTGCCTTGTTTCCTATATTCAGACACGTGTGCATTAACATGAGAAGTATAGTATATAGTATTCTTAGACATTAGAGTTGCACACTCTCTTCTTCCCATTGGATGACTTTGACTCGAGCTAGTGTAACCATACACACCGCTTTGACTAGGGTAAGGATTAGCACAAGATAAAGAATATGAATCTTCACAAGCCTTAGGTGCATGCTCCTCATAATTCTTATATAAGAGAGTATTATACCTCACCTCATCTTCATCCTTGGAGTGGGAAGTGTAACATGTTCCAGCATCATCATAGGAACCATCTTCACTCTCGGAGTGGGAGTAAGATCTCTCATATGCTCCATCATCACCATCGGAGCCATCACAAGGTTCTTCTTCTTCTCCATCTTCACCATAAGAGCTATGTTCACCATTTTCCTCATATTCTCCTCAGGAATAGTAGCTCTCATTCCCATTCGGCTCTTGATCATGGTTATCATCATAGCCTCCATAATCACCATCATACTCACATCCATAGCCCCCATCATTACAATCATAGTCTCCCATATCATATTCAAATGGGTCCGAGGCTATTGAGGACATGCTTCCTTATAACTCCTTTGTACCTATAAAACAACAACTCACAAAAACAATAAACAACGTTAGCGTTAGTAAAAATGAACTCACAATCACTCGTGTTTACACACCTTTGATTGCCTCTCCAATTGGCGCGGCTAATGTTGAAGATTGCTTATACTCGGTTGATCACAAAGGTGTCAATCCTACTCTTGGTCAGAATGGATTTTTGTTTAAAGAAAAGACGGACAACTCGATTAAAGGAAAATAAACTTGAATCAAGAAGTTATCTACGAAGTAAAATGAATAAAAGCATGAAAAGAAAAGGCACTAACAAAGAAGTCAATTCAAGAACCAATAGTCAACAAGTAGAGTAATTACGAGTTGAAAATCAGTTTAGGAATCTTGACAACGAACTAGAATCAAAAGAAAAGAAACTAGGAATTAGAGCCTGAGATTAGGGTCATAAAATGAGTTTCTGATCACCAAACGACCTGTTTTCTTCGCCAAAAGTGCAGTTCAGCTCACCAACTTGAAGATGGGTTCTCCAAACTTTGCAGGAGAAAGGGGAAGGTCGGTGATCTGGATGGCAATTCGGCGGAGCTACGATTGGACTCGGTGAACCAGGCTAAGTCCGCCGAATTTTCCAGTAGCACCAGCCAAAACAAGGCCAACTCGGTGACCTAACTGCCCAAAGGGTGAGGCGCCGAGTGGACTGGGCGATCCAATGAGGGTTGCCTACGTATCTCATTGAGTTGAAAATCAGGTGTGCGTAGTTCATTCAGATTGGACAGGAAAAAACAACTTTAACATATTAAAACTTTTTTCTGACAAATGCAATTTTCAAAGTATTATGAAAGTAAAATATTTTTAATTTTTTTTATTAACTGTACAAAAAGAGATTTAATTTTTTTGTAATATTGGTTAAGTAGTTAAAAATCTTTCACTTCATTTTCTAGAAATGTATAATATCTTCTAAAAGAAGAAATATTTTTATGTTTTCTCTCCTTTTTAATTGTAAAGATCAAAAGATAACATTTTCTTCACTAATCACACTAAAATGAGTCAACTTATAGAGACTTTCTAAATACAAGCATTTTCATGTATCACATAAAATGATCTAAGTGGTCAAGTAAGAGAAGGATACTTGTCCTAGGCGGACCCAACTCTTGTTTTGAGGCTCACTAAGTCACGTGCAAATGATGTAAATAAACGAAGTCTTCTAGGGATAACCCTGTCTATTTTCTAGTTTACTAGGTTTAAACCTAAATAAGATAGGTATCTAGATTGGCTTACCCGAGTAGACAACTCGAGCCAGGGAGGGGCAACTTATCGGTACCAGCGCTTTTCTGACTTCATTGCTGATCCAACCCCGTCTAACATGTGTGACTAAAAATCCTTCACTGGGTGTCAAGACACTTCAACTTTATCTCAATAGAAGTAGGATGCATAACTGCATTCCTATGAATGTGTGTGAAGTATTACTAGAGACTCTGCGTGGTTGATTAAGAGAAGACAATTTAATACAATTCAATAATATAAAAGCGATAAATGAGCAGAAAGTAGCACATTAGGCCATTATACACAATATATCAAAAAAATAATAATAAAATCAAGAAAGAGCCAATATAATAAAGCTCGAATTCTGGTTATTCCCCATCGGAGTCGCCAAAGATGTCACACCCCTTTTCGGCACGGCGGAAGGGTTTTTCCAATTAAAATGACGGTATTGATTAGGAATTATTTTATTTTTCAGAGTCGCCACTTGGAATTGAGTTATGGTGTTCCAAGTCACATTTTTGTTTCATCCCTAATCAAAAGGAAATGACTCTTTATTTGGTCTGCGAACTAGAAATTTGGGTAAGGAATTCTATTGACTGAGGGAAAGGTATTAGGCATCCCTCAAGTCCCGTGGTTCTAGCACGGTTGCTTTTATTGATTTATACCTAAATTAAATTAAATTTTTTCTGGATAAATTATGTTGCAGGCCATGATTTGCTAATTTATTTATTTTTTATTATTGAATTTAATTAGTCTTAAATCGGATGCACAACTGGATTCTCAATTTTTGACATGCAATAACTTAGAAGCATAATTGATTTGTTCTCTCGAGCGCATTACCTAATATTCTCTGTCTACAAATTTAATGAAAGTTAACTATTGAAAATAATTTGACCAAGGCGTGTCACCACATCCTTGAATTTCGTTTAGTGTCTCAAAAAGATGTCCAACCGCATTCTTAATAGAAACAAATATTTTTAACGTGCCAAAAAGTTTGTCTAAACATTAAAAGAAAATATTTTTTCCTTGTAAAGAAAATCAAATAAAGTAAAATAAATCTAGATTTTTAGGATACAATATAAAATATTTTGGATTATTTTTATATTTTTTATTTTTTATTATTCTTATAGTTGACGGCAAAATGAAACATACACTTTCTAATACACAAAACAATAACAAACTGTTAAAATAATCTAATTTGTGTTTGATAAAATAAAACAACAATATATTTTTTAGCTGTACATTCCCTACTTTATTATTATTGACATCCAAATCAAGACAACAACAACGCCATGACCCATTAGTTTTTAAAAGATCATAACAAACGAATAATAATACATAAATAAAATAATCACCAATTAAAGCTAGTTTCATTCATTAAAAAGAGATATAACACTTAACACATTCTTCATTTCAATCAAATTATGAATAAAATAAAAGCTAAGTAAACTAATCATAAAATTGCATCAAATTCCATAAATAAATTAAAGAGATAAGGTAAAGTTTAACTTTAAATAAAGAGAATAAATACAGCAAAATCCTGATCAAAACTCGATTAGAACACCCACAAAGTTGTTGTTATTTCTTTCCTCCGTGAGTTGTAGTGCTGATTTTTTGATATTGCTGATTGTATTTTCTTTTTGTAGTTGGCAGGGGAAAAGTTTGGATATTTTTTTTCCAGATGTGTGAGTGTATGTATGCTGATTTTTGTATTGTTTTTTCGGTGTGTTCTTAATGTTCTTTTTCTTTCTTTTGTGTTTTTTGTGGTGTTGTGCAGAATGGGTTTTTTGTGTGCTGTGACGTTCAACAGGTAGTCTCATGATCGGGCACTCATGCCCCGACATTGTCATTGTATACTCCCGCGGGTCGGAAGGCGGCGGGGGAAGGAGGGGGACACTGGGCGAGATCTATCAGCAGCGAATTCTCCATACAAATAGAGGCACCTATCAAAAAGATACTTCGAAGGCTTCGGGATCGAGGTCTCATTAGCCGAAGAAGACCCTGGCCAATCCACGTGGCCTGCTTGACAAACGTCAGCGACGGAGATATAGTAAATTGGTCCGCAGGCATCGCGATAATGTATGTTTGTAGTATGTAGTATATGTGTGTAGTGTGAGGGAGTGGTGAGTGGAATGGGGTGTGTGGGGTAGTGGAATTGAAAGTGGGGTGAGGGTAGATGTAGTGGGGTAGTGTGGGTAGTTTAGGTTATTATATATTTTTTAAATTAAATATATAGAAGCAATATTTATGTACTAAAAATGGTGTATACCTTAAGTTCGGTCAAAATTTACGTGTTTACATTCATGAAAAAATTTGGCAAAAAAAATGGTCGGAATCCCGAATCACCAAAAATTTATGGACTATATAGCACACGAAAATAGGTAAAATCTGGGTTTACCTGCTCTGGGGTTCATTTGCACTTGAGAATGGGCTGATTTGCCCATCGGGACCAACTTGCTCCATTACTAAGGTCTTAACAGACGTCCATGAAAAATTTCGGCAAAAAATAACCAGAATCCCGGATCACCAAAAATTCATGGACTATAGCACATGAAAATCGGTAAAATATAGGTTTACCTTCTCTGGGGCTCGTTTGAACTTGAAAATGGGCCGGTTTTCCCCTCGGGACCAACTGGCTCCATTACTAAGGTCTTAATGGACGTCCATGAAAATTTTTGGTAAAAAAAGGTCGGAATCCTCACCAAAAATCCATGGACTATAGGACATGAAAATTGATAAAATCTGGCCTTACCTGCTCTGGGCTCGTTTGAACTTGAAAATGGGCCGGTTTGCCACTCGGAACGAAATGGCTCCATTAATAAGGTCTTAACGGACGTCCATGAAAATTTTTAGAAAAAAATGGATGGAATTCCGGATCACCAAAAATCCATGGACACAAAAATCAGTAAAATCTAGGTTTACCTGCTCTGGGCTGGTTTGAACTTGAAAATGGGCCAGTTTCCCCCTCGGGACCAACTTGCTCCATTACTAAGGTCTTAACGGACGTCCATGAAAAATTTCAGCAAAATAATGGCCGGAATCTCGGATCACCAAAAATCCATGGACATAGCACAAAAATCGGTAAAATCAGGATTTACCTGCTCTGGGGCTCGTTTAAATTTGATAATGGACAGTTTTTCCCATCGGGACAAACTGGCTCCATTACTTAGGTCTTAACGGACGTCCATAAAAAAATTTGGCAAAATAATAGCCAGAATCCTGGATCACAAAAAATCCATGGAATATAGTACACGAAAATCGGTAAAATATGGATTTACCTGATCTGGGGCTCGTTTGAACTTGAAAATGGGCCGGTTTGCTCCTCGGGACCAACTAGCTCCATTACTAAGGTTTAACGGACGTCCATGAAAACTTTCGGCTAATAAATAGCTGGAATCCCGGATCACAAAAAATCCATGGACTATAGCTCACAAAAATCGGTAAAATCTGGGTTTACCTGCTCTGGGGCTCGTTTGAACTTGAAAATGGGCCGGTTTGCCCCTCGGGACCAACTAGCTCAATTACGAAGAGTTGAAGGCATCACCACGAGCCTTCCCACGAGTCGTGGTCTTCACCACTGGCCGTGAAGTGGCTCGTGAAGATGAGCCAACTTTGGGCAGCCCTTGGGGAGCTACTGCCTAGCCACCACGGACTACACCACGGGTCGTGGTCCTCACCACTGGCCGTGGTGGTGGTCGTGAAGGTGGGGGCAGTGCTTGGGGAAGGTTGGGCAGCCTTGGCCCTTAGGGCCCTCTTCCTTGGCTTGAACCCTCACACTAAACCCTAGTTTAGCCTACTAGTTTTCGGGGTGTTACATTATCTCCCCCTTGAGAACATTCGTCCTCGAATGACGCTTATAAAACACCTTACAGAAGTAAAGGCTCAATACTAACAGCCCATCATCCATGCAACTCATCTAAATGCACACAACCAAGGAGGAATTTCATCTCCAAACTAAACATACTCAATGCAACACAAGGAAGTAGGAACTTCATCTAACAACCCATTATGCATGAAATATCATAACTAATCATATCCAAGGAGGAACTACCATCTCCGAGCTAAAAACAGGCTCAACACAATCTTATGGATCTCATATGCAATTCGTTCTCAAGAAGCATTTATTCATGGAGGAATCTCTCAACTCCGAGCTAAGGCATGTTCATCAATTCATCCCATGAAGTTTATAGGCAATTCATATTCAATGCACTACAACATGAGGAAAATCAATCATATAAACTCATTTTCTTTCAAAACACAAGCTTTCATGAACATGCATCACATAACAAAATCATGGGAACACCTAAACACAGATGACTTCAAACAAGGAGCTAACCATGAGGATCTCTCCTTTGATTCTCACTTTCTTAACTTGCCGGTCTAACATCTCAACCGGAACCTTGCCAATTCACTAGGCAAAGCTAACTCATAAGGGAATAAGGGATGTCGGATCTCCAACACACTCTTTTCAACTTAGAGATATGGAAAGCCGGATGCACCTATGCCAATTCACTAGGCAAAGCTAACTCATAAGCACCCTAACCACATGTCTCAAAATCTTTCATGGGCCTACAAAACGGGGACTAAGCTTCCCTTTCTGATCAAACTCACTACACCCTTCTTAGGTGAGATATTTTCAAGCAAGCCCCAAATCATAAACATTACGAACACACAATCACTTGTTATCTAAGGACACCATCTCCCCCTTGGGAGGAAGCCTCAACGAACTTTCTAAGCACCGTCTCTTTCAATTCTACTAAGGTCGGATCAAGAGATTGCTTAACTTTCACATCTAATACAAAAGACGATCCAGAACCATCATAGATCATATCACTACCCTTAGTAGAGTCTACGAACGAACGACATTACCACAAACTCATAATGGCCATACCGGGTTCTAAAAAGCTGTCTTTGGGACATCATCATCTTTCAACCTCATTTGGTGCTAACCCGAACTGAGATCAATCTTAGAAAGGTAACTAGCTCTTTGGAGTTGGTCAACACTTGAATCTACCTTCCTCACCCTAACTAGGTGGTACATGCAACCCTTAAAAGTCATCTTTAAGACAAGAAATAACCCAAACTTATGGCATAGATTTCCCACCTTCCACTCTCGGATACGCTCATTCGGGAACTAACAATTTGACTACATGGGTTCTACAATCAAATAGGAGCATAATAGAAGTTCAACCAAACCATCACAAGGATGACATCAAAATCTAGTAAACCACAAACATCAATAAAGAAGCTTTCAACATACCGGGATCCACATCGGGAGCACACTCTTGTTCACCTTTAGCTTGAAGTGCATAGAACCGGTTTTTCTTAGGAGCATCCTCTCTTCCTTTAGCCTTTTCCTTAGGACAATTCCTTATTTTGTGACCACTTTCACCACTACTAAAGCAAACCTCTATGTCGGCTAAACATCTACCCTCATGTCTCTTTCCACACCTAGAACAAGTAGGCCATAGGGATTCACTACTAATTCCTTGCGGTTTAGGGTTAGACACCCTATCTTCATTATACTTAGGAGCATTGGAAGAGCCTTGCCCGGAAAACCTTTGTCGATTCCTAGAACGACCATGTCCATCGGACCTATCATAGGAGAACTTCTCATCATCCATTCTAGACCTTTTTTTCTCCCTAGACCTCCCTTTTATCTTCTCCTCTTAAATTTGTTGGGCATGAGTCATAAGACGCGCAATATCCATGTCATGAACAAGCATAGCCGTACGACATTCTTTCACTACCAAATCAGACACACCCGACATAAACTTACTCATTCTCGACCTAGAGTCGGCCACTATAGATGGAGCATACTTAGATAATTGGGTAAACCTCAAGGCATATTCCTTAACACTCATACTACCTTGCCTAAGGTTAATGAACTCAAGCACCTTAGCCTCTTTCATCTCTAGAGGGAAGAACCTATCAAGAAAAGCATTTTTGAACCTCTCCCACTCTATGGGACCCATTTCTACCGTTCTTGTTTCCTTCCATTGATTAAACCAAACTTGAGCAACCCCCTTAAGTTGGTAAGCGGACAATTCCGCCTTCTCTACCGGAGTAACTCCCATAATATCCAACACCTTATGGACCTCATCTATAAACTCTTGAGGATCTTCCTCTATCTTTGAACCATAAAATTCCGGAGGGTTCATCCTAGTAAAGTCCCTCATTTTTGAAGCCGCCAAACCCACATTTGGGTTCACGGGGACTACAACCTTCCTATTGGCCTGGGCCATCACGGCTTCAGACAATACTTGAAAAGCCATCCTAAACTCCGCATTAGTCACATTCTCAACCATAGGGTCAATCGGAGCTTGTGGAGGAGCTTTTTGATCCACATTGCCTTCCTCATTCCTTCAAGCATTAGCCCTTGTAGTAGCCATATCCTGAAGACCATCGGGTAAGGATTAGGAGAAAGACGTTATAGAGTTAAACTCTATGGCACGACTTAAATTATTGAAGAAGTGAAGTTTCCTAAGCATCTCGTAGCCTCTCATTCATAAATGTGGCGCGCTTCACACTTATGAACAAGACTCTACTTGACGTGGTTTTGAGACATCCTAGAACCATTCTAAACCTTGTGCTCTATTTACCAAGTTTGTCACGACCCAGTGGTACACCCTAGACATAACATGGCATACAAGACCCCGAGAGGCCTCATATAATCAACTTGGCTTTAATAACATAAGATAATAGAATTTAGCGGAAATTTAAAACATTTCTATAGCATCAAAGTCTTTTATAATACGAGCGAAAGTCTAATACACTTGTCTCAAACCATCTAAAACATGAATATCCTTGGGACACAGCCCATACAATAGTTCTAAACATAAAATGAAAGACATAAGAACATGGTGGCTATTTCCTCGAATGCTATGAGGACTCACCAAAACTTCAAGCCTTGCTTCTACTAAGATCCTAGCCACGGGGATGGAAGTCAATATCGCCGGACCCTACATTTAATAAGAAGGTAGGCAAGGGTATGCGTTAGTACAAAATGTACTAAATATGATAGCTAGAATAATTCATCAACATAGGCATAACATAAGCGTTAGTCAACATAAGATATAAGCCATAAGTCATAAGCATAAGAGATAACACATAGTCATAAGCATAATCAATGCACATAGATCATCATAAAGTAAGAGGAACACTTCTCAAGTAACCTCAACTTATCCTTAACTAGGACTTGGGTCATCCACCTCTAGTCATACATATCAAGGAAGGCAACTCTAGCAACAATCCAAGCTAATCATACATCATACAAGCAAATCTCATATTAAAACATACTTACGATACTTCCTTGAAGTAACCTTGATTCATCATAAACATGCTACTTTGACTAGGGACTAGTCCCTCTTTAGCTCTTTGCTACTATTCGTGGAAAAGTACTTCTTTACTAGTCCAAGACAAATCATCACACATGAATGGTTATGATTTACCAATTCAAGGCTATTAAGGAAATGCACCTCATTATGCTAGACCAAGCTATCATGGAAGTCATACTCTCATGCAAGTCCAAGCTACTCAAGGAAGGGTACTATTGCTAAATCCAAGCTACTAATGAAATGGTTTGGCCTTACCAAGTCATTCTATCATGCAAGCATTCTATTATGCTAATTCAAGCTAACCTTTGGAAGGGTACGATTTCTCAATCCAAGTCTATCCATGAGATCTATTATTCAAGCTACCATGCATGGTCTTGTCTTACCAACTCAAGCTATTCATGAAGAGATCTCATATCACAACTTCAAGCTATCATAATCATACATGCTTTGATTCATTTTAGGTGAGTAACCTTTCAACCTAGAATCAGTCTATGTGAGAAAACCTTATACATTAATACATTCATACATTCATAAGGTAGATCATGTGGGTAAAGTCCTTCCACAACAATTCTATCTACTAATCTACCATTATCATATAAGCTTCACTCTCAAAGCTTTAGCATTCATAATTCATCATATTAGCTTTACTCTCAAAGCCCTAAAAATCAACATTCATAACTACAGGCCTGACTCTCAAAGCAATACTTCTCATAATCATCACATATGCCTAGATCTCAAGACATTCTAATCACATGCTTCATTCTTAAGCAATTTTAATCATATATCATCATATAGGCTCAATCTCAAGCATTACTAATCATGATTCATCACATATACTTTAATCTCAATCAATTCATGTCTATATGCTTTTTTCTCAAACCATCTACAATACATATCATCAATCCTAGAAGATTATCTCTAAATCGTCAATTTCTCCTTTCAAGGCACAAAACCCACTTACTTCAATTTCATCTTTCTAGACATGGGTTAGGTATGGGCACATGTAATATCATCCTAAAAACATGTATTACCATCAATTCAACCATAAACAATCATTATCCACTCAATTTGATCAACATTCATCAATACCCACAACATTGGAAGAAACCCTAACTCAAATTGGGGATTTCATATTCACAATTGGGGAAAACTATGGAACTCCATGGATGAAAGGAATCCATGGATGAAAAGCTATCATTCCTTGATTACAAAGCCTACAAATTCTTGAGGAATGGAGATTTGGTCTTGACCCTAGCTCAAACTCTATCTTCTTTTTCAAGTTCTAGAGAGAGAAATATTTGAAAGGATGAACTTTGGGATTCTTTTGGCGTTTTGGAAATAATGTCTTGAATGGTGAGTTTAAAGGGTTAAAATCACTTATATAGGGGTACTAGGCTTAGAAAAAATGACCTCACTTAAATCCAACTTAAACTGGAAAGTCCTAAAATACCCTCACTTGGCAGCCTATTGTCCAGGCACCACGAGCCGTGGTCCTCACCACTGGCCGTGGTCCTGCTCATGGTTAGGGACCAGTGGCTAGGCCACCTTGGCTTGGCCTCTAAGAATTGAAGGCATCACCACGAGCCGTCCCAAGAGTCGTGGTCTTCACCACTGCCAGTGAAGTGGCTCGTGAAGATGAGCCAACTTTGGGCAGCCCTTGGGGAGCTACTGCCTAGCCATCACGGACCACACCACGGTTCGTGGTGGTGGTCGTGTAGGTGGGGGAAGTTCTTGGGGAAGGTTGGGCAGCATTGGCCCTTGCCCTCTTCCTTGGCTTGAACCCTCACACTAAACCCTAGTTTAGCCTACTAGTTTTCGGGGTGTTACATTATCTCATCCTTGGGAACATTCATCCTTGAATGACGCTTCTAAACACTTTACGGAAGTAAAGGCTCAGTACCAGTAGTCCATCATGCATGCAACTCATCTAAATGCACACAACCAAGGAGGAACTTCATCTCCAAACTAAACATACTCAATGCAACACAACGAAGTAGGAATTTCATCTAACAACCCATTATGCATGAAATCTCATAACTAATCATATCCATGGAGGAACTACCATCTCCGAGATAAGAACATGCTCAATACAATCTCATGGAGCTCATATGCAATTCATTCTCAAAAAGCATTCATTCACGGAGGAATCTCTCAACTCCGAGCTAAGGCATGTTCATCAATTCATCCCATGAAGTGTATAGGCAATTCATACTCAATGCACTACAACATGAAGAAAATCAATCATATAAACTCATTTTCTTTCAAAACGCAAGCTTTCATGAGCATGCATCACATAAGGAAATCATGGGAACACCTAAACACACATGACATCAAAAAAGGAGCTAACCATGAGGAACTCTCCTTTGATTCTCACTTGCTTAACTTATCGGTCTAACATCTCAACCGGAACTTCCTCACAAGAAGATCTCCAACACATTCTTTTCAACTTAGAGATATGGAAAGCCGGATGCACCTAGGCCAATTCACTAGGCAAAGCTAACTCATAAGCACCCTAACCATATGTCTCAAGATCTTTCATGGGCCTACAAAACAGGGACTAAGCTTCCCTCTTTTATCAAACTCACTACAACCTTCTTGGGTGAGATATTTTCAAGCAAGCCCCAACTCATAAACATTAGGAACACACAATGACTTGTTATCTAAGAACAACATCTCCCCCTTGGGAGGAAGCCTCAATGGACTTTCTAAGCACCGTCTGTTTCAATTCTACTACGGTCTGATCAAGACATTGCTTAACTTTCACATCTAATAGAAAAGACCATCTGGAACCATCTTAGACCATATCACTACCCTTGGTAGAGTCTACTAACCGAATGACATTACCACAAACTCATAATGGCCATACCGGATTCTAAAAAGTCATCTTCGGGACATCATCATCTTTCACCCTCATTTGGTGATAACCCGACCTAAGATCAATCTTAGAAAGGTAACTAGCTCTTTGGAGTTGGTCAACACTTGAATCTACCTTCCTCACCCTAACTAGGTGGTAAATCCAACCCTTAAAAGTCATATTTAGGACAGGAAATAAACCAAACTTATGGCATAGATTTCCCCCCTTCCACTCTCGGATACGCTCATTCGGGAACTAACAATTTGACTACACGGGTTCTACAATCAAATAGGAGCATAATAGGAGTGCAACCAAACCATCACAAGGATGACATCAAAATCTAGTAAAACACAAACATCATTAAGAAGCTTTCAACATACTGGGATCCACATCGAGAGCACACTCTTGTTTACCTCTAGCTTGAAGTGAACAGAACTTGTTATGCTTAGGATCATCCTCTCTTCCTTTGGCCTTTGCCTTAGGACCATTCCTCATTTTGTGACAACTTTCACCACAACTAAATCAACCCTCTATGCCGGCTAAACATCTACCCTCATGTCTCTTTCCACACCTAGCACAAGTAGGCCATAGGGATTCACTAATAATTCCTTGCGGCTTAGGGTTAGACACCCTATCTTCATTATACTTAGGAGCATTGGAAAAGACTTACCCGGAAAACCTTTGTCGATTCCTAGAATAACCATGTCCATCGGACCTATCATAGGAGAACTTATCATCATCCATTGTAGACATTTTTTTCTCCCAAGACATCCCTTTTAGCTTCTCCTATTCAATTTGTTGGGCATGAGTCATAAGACGAGCAATATCCATGTCATGAACAAGCGTAGCCGTACGACATTCTTTCACTACCAAATCGGACACACCCGACATAAACTTACTCATTCTCGACCTAGAGTCGGCCACTTTAGATGGAGCATACTTAGATAATGGGTAAACATCAAGGCATATTCCTTAACACTCATACTACCTTGCCTAAGGTTAATGGACTCAAGCACCTTAGCCTCTCTCATCTCTAGAGGGAACAACCTATCAAGAAAAGCATTTTTGAACCTCTCCCACTCTCTGGGACCCATTTCTACCATTCTTCCTTCCTTTCATTGATTAAACCAAACTTGAGAAACCCCCCTTAAGTTGGTAAGCGGCTAATTCTGCCTTCTCTACGAGAGTAACTCCCATAATATCCAACACCTTATGGACCTCATCTATAAACTCTTGAGGATCTTCCTCCATCTTTTAACCATAAAATTCCGGAGGGTTCATCCTAGTGAAGTCCCGCACTCTTGAAGCCGCCGTACCCACATTTGGGTTCACGGGGACTACAACCTCCCTATTGTCCTGGGCCATCACGGCTTAAGCCAACACTTTAAAAGCCATCCTAAACTCCGTATTAGTCACATTCTCAGCCATAGGGTTAATCGGAGCTTGTGGAGGAGCTTCTTGATCCACATTGCCTTCCTCATTCCTTCTAGCATTAACCCTTGTAGTAGCCATATCCTGAAGACCATTGGGTAAGGATTAGCAGAAAGACCTTATAGAGTTAAACTCTATGGCACAAATTAGAGTAATGAAGAAGTGAAGTTTCCTAAGCATTTGATGTGCCGTGAAATCTTGCCACATTTGATGCTCAAAACTAAGGATTAATACTAGAATCGAGTGTATTTTTGTAAGATTTGATGTGTTTGCTAGATGTTTAGACAGGTTCTCATGTGTGTGGAACAGATTGAGAAAGAAGAAGTGAGCTTGGAATTTGGAAGTGGATTATCAAAGTTCAAGTGAAGACCACGAAGCCTTGGCCCAATTTTGGGGGGGGGGGGGGGTAGGTCGAATATAGCTTCGATTAGCTTTCTTAT